>KL275010.1:31448-45937 GCA_000699545.1 Podiceps cristatus
AAGTGGCAATAAATGTCTGTGTGTGTGAGCTACTCATTTGAGACCCTATTCAATACAGTCAATAATCTAAGGAGTGGTTCATCTTGCCTGTTTTCAGTTGGCTGACTTTCTCTCTAAGTACTGCTGACTGCATTGACCAGATAGCTGATGATTGTAAAGGGAGTTTAAACGTGCATGTAAAATACATGTGCACATGTAAGGTGTATTTCACGTGTGCATGTGGATTTATGCTATTAAAGTGATTAAGTCTGGAACTCATTACATGATCCATTTGCCTAAACATTAGTGTCTATTGCCATTTGGGATGCTCTAGAACATCCTACCTGGACTCTAATTTTTTATCAATCAAATGTGCTGTGCATCTTTTGAGTCTGCCTGCATTGTGTTATGTCTTAGATGCCTGTGGATATCACAAATAGTGGTAGATATTTTCAAAAATAAGGGAAGTCATGTATTTTAAGCTGGAGTTGAATCCCGCTCTAGATGTCTTCTATTTTAAAAGGCATATTGAAAAATTACAGAGACTGAAGAAACAGCTGTTTAATTTTGAATTACAGAAAATATAAAAGAAAATGTTTTTTTCAATCTATTTAGTTTATCAGAACGATGACCAAAAATAGATGTGATTACAGAATAGAAATATTTTCAATAGATAGAAAGTACCACTCACTTTAAAATAACTGGGTGGAAAGAAAAAAAAAAAAAAAAAGATGGAGTGGAAGCAAAGAATTGACAATTTCAGTTTAGACTTTGGGTGGTAAACCTCTCTTGATTAACTAATGGGAAAAATACCAAGGGAATTGATGAAGCCTATGTTCCTTAAAGTCTTCACCTTAAGACAGGATATCTTTCCTGAAGTTATGCTTTTGCTGAAAATAAGTTCATGAGCTCAGTACAAGGGTAACTGGGGGAAGTTAAATGACATATGGTAGGCTGGAGATTAGACTAGATGGCCACCTCTTGAGATCTCTTCTGGCACTACACACCACAAATTATGCCAAAATAAGAAGAGTGTGACATGAATTCAGCTGTATTTGCTGGATATCAATTATTTTTTTTTTTTTTTTACACTGGAAAATGGTAAATAGGATTGACTTGAATAATCTCTATATCACTTCCCCCCTCCTTTCTGTTAATTATATATGAGGAAATAGCAAAATTCTCAAAGGTATTTGTTGTTTGCAGTTATTTGTATACTAAACATTCATATCTGTATTTGTTGTTAACTTTCTTCAAACCCTTCTTGTTGCCTTCTGTACCGTATTATTTTTTTTTTTTTGTTTATTCACCTGTTGCACATTATCTAACTCACAGAGTTCATACTCTCTGGATAGATAATACTTTCATTCTAGTTCTTTATGTCTAATACAGTGAGGCATCGATTTTTTTTTTTAGCTGAACTTTCTTTCATTAATAATAGTAATTCAATTCTTTTCTTTCAAACAAAGTAATTCTTCAGCAAATTGGAGAGTGAGGATGGAGATTATTCACAAACGATTGATGATGAAATCCTCTCTGTGTCAGTCAGCTGTGGTAATGAGTATAGAATAAGAACCTCCATTAGCAGATGAAATATGCAGCTTTGTCTCTGTTCTTAGACTGTTAATTTCTTATTCAGTGATGCTAGTATCAAATTATGTTACCTCTCCCTAAAATGTTAATCTTACTCCCAAGATTTTATATTTAGGACCCTCGGAGTATACTTATCAACACAGCAGCATAAGAAACTGCAATGTCCTCCTTATGTAAGATACTGAAGGTGAGTTGCCTTTCTGGTACCTTTGTATATTCTCATATGAGTCTTAGGCCCCACTGCCCACCTCACTATGTGTGATGACATGTAGCAGCTGGTTTCCTTACCAAAGGAATTCAAATGTGAATTTAGCCATTACCACTTATGAAGGTACAAATCTAGCTAGAAAATTCCACGGTATTTATGCTCCTAAAGATTCCATCAGGCTTCAAGTGAGGTTATCAGAAGCATCAAGGTTCTGGATCCAATGAAATAAATTTGGAACATGAAATGTGCTCTCTAGGGACAGAACAATCAATTTCCTCATTTATCTTTTACACACGTCTCTGTAGTATCTGAGCCGTCTGAAAATGTTAACTACTCTGCTTGATATGTTTATGGGGAAAGAGATGGTACTATTCCTGTTCTACTGGCAGTGAGATGCAGCATTACATAAGTTTTTGTAAATAATTAAAGCACTGTGATTATTTTCTTGTCCAGAAATTTTACATCTTACAGCACCTTTCTATGTTACTTAAGCAACTTGTATTCTGGTATTCCTAACTTTTGAGTGATCAATTCTGCAATGGTACCTTGTCACCTTCCTGAGGTGATGACATTTGCTTTCAAACTCCATCCCAGCAGCATTCAGACCTCTCTCTTCCATATCTATCCCATTTCCTAGTCTCATTGCCTGGTCAGTTTCACTTTCCCCACCTCTCAACTCCTCATTCAATCTTTCTCCTTTTACTTCTACATCACATTCTCCACTCTTGTATGTTACCTCCACTGTTGCTATATCTATCTTCCTCTTACCACGGCTGGATCATCTAATTATAGTGTCCCCAGACTGATTCTTTGTCTCAGTCTACTCTCTTCGCCTTATTGTACTTTTACTGTGGTCCAGATGCTGTCCTTTGTGTTTTCTAGTTTGTACAGCTGAAGAATCATTGAAAACTCATAAAGGACAGTAATCCTGCAGCCATTTCCTCTTGCTGACTGTAGAGGGAAAATTGCCATAATTTCAGTGAATTCCCTCCCCCCTCGAATATGCTCAGAGCCATCAGAGTTATTTGTGGAGAAGCTTCAGTAAGTCTGGACTGAACACACATTTTTTTCCCCAAGCTAACTGTTGACTTGTGGATTTCTGTTGTGGTGGTAAAAAGATGCCATTCTAGTAGCACAGTCACTGTAAAAAGAAGTGCTGAATGCAAAACACTAGACTAGCAGAGTATTTAAAAAAAAAAAAAAAAAAAAGTAAAAAAGTCACAAGCATTTTTTGCACATAAACAAAATAGTGTATCTTGTATCCGCTCTTACTCTTGGCTTAAACTTTCCGGAGCAGTGAACATGCATGCATTTCACTCAAACTAGTTAAATTTTGGTAATGTTTTCAGCCACTGTAAACAGACTCTTTAGACAGAAAGTGTTGTGGAATAGTACTAATAGGCAGTGTCATCAGTCCTGTCTATAATTCGTTATCTGAAGAAAATCTGGGTGATTAGAGTCTAAATTTGTAAGCTCTTTGAGGACAGCAACCATTAAGTTTTTCTGGCATTTAGCATAATGGGAAATATCCTGACTGAAATATTTTCACAGATCTTTAAAAAATAATATTAAATAAATAAACTAGTGGAGATGAATAGCTTAAATTGAAAAATATTTGCAAATGCTAGAATAAGAAAACATTGCATGTCCCTGTCCACTTTGCATCAGATGTGGATCAAAATGAGTTGTTCTTGTTGCAATATAGAGAAATTAATAAAATATTTACTCTGTACTTCAGACTTACTTGCTAGGTTGCGCTGTGCAGAATGGATTACAACGAGATCTAAATTTAATAAAAGACACTGTTAAACTGAAACAAAAAATTCCATATGCAGTTGTATTACATATTTTTTGCACACACCAAGTTTAAACCTGAATCTTTCAATTAATGAGTAGAGGGTGAACATGACCTAATGGTCATCTGACAATCTTTTCCCTACTTCAGGAGCTATTGACATCAAGTCTCATTCCCTTTACATCCGGGAGCTCAGTTTGAGACCAAAGCACCAAAATGCAAATAACCACATGCAGTTTCTAAATGTGCAGAAGGTATCTGAGGTACCTAAGCTCCCTCTGTAGCCAGTACCTCTGAGTCTTGTGCAGGGAGGTGATGGCTACAAAACAGATGCTGAGGGAGAGCTAAACCTTTCTGTAAGACAACTAGAGGTCAGGGCATCAAACAGGGCTTCCAAAAATACAGCAAGTGCCTACATTATGACCGTTGAATCAAACAAGAGTCAGCGGAGCTTAAAAAAAGATTTATATTGCCTTAAGTTAAGCAAAATGGATTTGATTTAGTTGCTCACACATGGACAACTACAACCATTTTCAATGTTCTATAGTGTCTCTAGCTGTCTCCATGAAGGCACGTGTTTCCTGTAGTCTATGCAGGTATCTAAGAGCTTCTGAAATCCTGTTAGTTGATCCTGCCAAATATTTCAGACAGAAATATAACACAAAGTACATTCTGTTATGTCTTGATATATTCTCCCCTTTATTCTTCAAGAATTAGCATGACCCTCACCACTGACTGGTTACCAAAAGAAGGTTTTAATCCAAAATATGACTTCAAGTATTCTAAATATTCTGATATGATGTTTAGGATGGCCATGGTTGTACAAAGAGTAGTCCATAAAGAACTGGTCTGAGTCCCATAACGTATTTTCAAAAATAAAGTTGTTGTCAGAGAAGGGACTTATTTCACCTCCAGCACTTCAAGATGTGTCTGAACCTGATAGTTTCATCAATGCTTCTGTACTAGCCACAGTCGGGATGGCTGTAACATTTTAGTCTTCAGCTCTTAGACAGAGAATGCTGTTAAAACTGAAATGAGTGAAAGAGGCACGGTATCAGACCAGTTGTTCCCAAGAGATATTTTGGAAAGAATAACCAACAGACTTCTCTTTATCCTTCAGCAATCCTGTATCACCTTGGACATGTTTGGAACATGAGCGATACCACAGGAAGATTTATTGTGTCTGCACAGCTTTTATTTGGCTTTTTATTTGCTGTGTAAACTGCTTCTCCCTTCTTACCATTATTTCTTGGCTTTCCTCATCCCCCTCTTCCCCTCTGCATTTGGCTTTGTGGCATCACAGAGCGCAAACACACAACAAGGAAGAAATATGGACTGCCACACTCATGGTGCCTTCAGAAAGCTTAAGAGATGACATACAGCATTCTCATTCACAGCAATGAAATGAAGAAAATGTGAGGAAAGTGTTTATACTTGGTGAGGTCTTCCTGAAATAGTTTTGTCCTGTGCTGACAGAGAAGGGGCCACAGATGGGCATCACTGTTATGCCTCTGGCTGCTGCAGGAACAAGTGTTTGCATGTTCACCTCCGGGATGGGCAAACACTACACACTCAGTCCTCACTCCTTCCAGTGTCCCTGGTGGAGCTCTTGTTTTTCAGAACAACAGGTTTGTTTTTCCTGCAAGTTAAAATGTATTATAAATGAAAAAAAAGAGAGAAAAAAAAAATAAAAAAACTAAAACAAAACACAGTCATCTCTTTGTATTTTTAGTTCAGCCAAGCGTACTGGAGACTCTCATCAGATAAATTACAATTTGTCCTCTAAAAAGCTTGATCTTGCAAACTTCTTTTACAAAGCCTTTTCCATTATCCCCCTCTCCAACAGCTGGCATCTCATTCTCCTGTTAACAGTCCCAATTAGGGTAATCACTCTAAAACTTTAGTAGAAAAAGACACACTGAAAGCAACTGCTTTATCTCTTCCAGTTATTTTTTCTTTTAGGTAAATACTTAAGCAATTTAACTCTGCCTGAGTGCTTTCTCAAAGGAGAGTTCAGTTAGATGAGGACAATCATAAATCAATATAATCCAGCTTTTTTCTTAGCCCATTCTTTTTAGTGCTCACAATAATGAGATATAGCTGAATTATGTTAACAGTGATTTTTATTACTATACTCCTCTCTAAGCATCTGTTGGCATGGTAGATGGTCATCCTACAAAATTAAAAATAAGTCAGCAAAATCCTATGAAGAAAAATTCTCTCTTCTTCTCTCTCTCTTACTGTATCCTGTTCTTCTTTTTATACTGTTGAGATAAATGTCAGCTGCTGAATGTATGAAGAGTTGTCTTGAATAACCTATTAAATGTCCTGCAAAACACATTAAAAAAAAGAAAGAAAAATAATTCTAAGCATGTATTGAGAGATGTATGTATACAAATCCTGAGCTGTGGGCATATGAACACCATTGTAGTGGCCTTTCCTTAGAGCACACATGGTTCTTGAGTCTTAGTGAAAATTGAAGGGGGAGGGGGATAATGTCAGGCTTGCCTGTGACAAGCTATGCAGCAAGGTTAGAGGGATGGGGTGCTAGCGAGGGCCCTCATCCTGTTACTCTGACACATCGACTACACTGTAGCACACTTGAAGTCTTACACAAATGAGCCAGGGGCTCCTGAGGTAATAGGAGCCAACAGGGAAACACCGGTGAAATACCTCAAAGGAATTAAGGGGTGTTCTGTAAGAATGTGACACGGCTGGCAACCCAGCTGAAGTGCCTTTACACCACTGCAGGCAATGTGGGCAATGAACAGGAGTTGGTGGCCACTGCACTGCTAGAGAGC
Source organism: Podiceps cristatus (assembly GCA_000699545.1). Lineage (NCBI taxonomy): Eukaryota > Metazoa > Chordata > Aves > Podicipediformes > Podicipedidae > Podiceps > Podiceps cristatus. The sequence continues at coordinate 37,825 of KL275010.1, forward strand.
TATGACCTAGTTGCCATTACTGAAACTTGGTGGGATGAATCCCATGCCTGGAGTGTGGCTATTGATGGCTACAGGCTGTTCAGAAAGGACAAGCGAAGAAGGAGGGGTGGAGGCATTGCCCTCTACACCAAGAAATGGACAGAGTGCAAGGAGCTGTCTGTGAAGAGCAGCCGTGACAGGTTGAAAGCTTATGGGTAAGAATCAGAGAGCGAGGCAGCGAAAGGAACCTCATGGCTGGTATTTACTACAGGCTGCCCAAGCAAGGGGAGCCTGTTGACAAAACCTTCTTACTCCAGGTGCAGGAGGAATCACGCTCGCAGGCTCTCGTCCTGCTGGGGGACTTTAACCACCCCGACATCTGCTGGGAAAGTAAAACAGTGAGCTGAAGGCAATCCAGGAGTGTCCTTGGAGGGCAGCTTCTTAATCCAGGGAATAGACAGCCCCACCAGAGGGGATGTGATACTGGACCTGATGGTCACCAGTGTGAGTGAGCTAACTGGTGACATCAAGACTGGAGGCAGACTGGGCTGCTGTGATCACATGCTGGTGGAGATCACAGTCCTGAGGGATACGGGTCAGGTGAAGAGTAAGATCAGGACCCTGAATTTTAGGAAAGAAAACTTCCAGCTCATTAAGGAGTTAGTCAAATGGGACACCTTGGGAAACTGCCCTTAGGGGCAAGGGAGCAGAACAGAGCTGGCAGATTTTTAAGGATGCTTTCCATAGAGTGGATCCTCGCATGAAAGAAATCAGGCAAGGAAGATGAGACCAGCATGGTTGAGTTGAGACCTGCTGGTCAAACTGAAGGACAAGAGGGAAATACACAGGCAGTGGAAGCAGGGATGGGTGTCCTGGGAATAGTATAGGAACGGTGCCAGGTTATGTAGGGATGGGGTCAGCAAGGCCAAGGTGTGACTGGAGCTGAAATTGGCAAGGGACACAAGAAGAGCTTCCACAGGTATGTCAGCCAGAAAAGGAAGATCAAAGAAAGCGTACTCTGTCCCAATGAGCAGGACTGGCAAACTTGTAATAATGGACAAGGAGAAAGCTGAGTTACTCAACAAATTTTGCCTCCATCTTCACCGGCAACCTCTCTCCCCACCTCTTGAGTAGATGGACTGCAAGATGGGGACTGGGAAAGCAAAGTCCCTCCCACTGCAAGAGAAGATCAGGTTCATGACCACCTGAGGAACCTGAACGTACATCAGTCTATGGGACCTGATGAGATGCATCCCAGAGTCCCGAGGGAACTGGCTAATATAGTTGCCAAACCACTCTCCATGATACTTGAAAACCCATGGCAGTCAGGTGAAGTCCCTGGGGACTGGTAAAAAGCAAGCATTGCCCCATTTTTAAAAAGGGTAGGAAGGAGGACTCTGGGAACTACCAACCTGCCAACTGCACCTCTGTGCCTGGGAAGATCATGGAACAGATCATCCTAGAAGCTATGCCAAGGAACATGGAGGACAGGGATGTGATTGGAGACAGCACGGATTCCCCGAGGGCAAGTCCTGCCTGCCCAACCTAGTGGCCTTCTGTGATGGAGTCACTACATCAGAGGACCAGGGAAGAGCTATGAATGTCATCTATCTGAACTTCTGTAAGGCTTTTGACATAGTCCCCTACAACATCCTTCTCTCTAAATTGGAGAGATATGGATTTGATGGGTGGACTGTTTGGTGGATGAAAAGTTGTCTGGATGGTCACATCCAGAGGGTAGTGGTCAATGGCTCAATGTCCAGATGGAGATCAGTGATGAGTGGTGTCTCTCGGGGGTCGATATTGGGACCCCAGTACTCTTTAATATCTTTATTAATGACATAGACAGAGGGATTGAGTGCACCCTCAGCAAGTTTGCCAATGGCACCAAGCTGAGTGGTGTGGTTGATACACCTGAGGGACAGGATGCCATCCACAGAGACCTGGACAAGTGTGAGAAGTGGACCTGTGTGAACCCCATGAGCTTCAAAAAGGGCAAAGTGCAGTCCTGCATCTGGGACAGGGCAACCTCTAATATCACTACAGGCTGGAGGATGAAGGGATTGAAAGCAGCCCTGTCAATAAGGACATGGGGGTGCTGATGGATGAGAAGCTGGACATGACCCAGCAATGTGCGCTGGCAGCCCAGAAAGCCAACTGCATCCTGGGCTGCATCCCCAGCAGCGTGGGCAGCAGGTCGAGGGGGGGATTCTGCCCCTCTGCTCCGCTCTGGTGAGACCCCCCTGCAGTGCTGCCTCCTGCTCTGGGGCCTCAGCACAGGAGAGACACGGAGCTGCTGGAGCTGGTCCAGAGGAGGCCCCAAAAATGGTCAGAGGGCTGGAGCAGCTCTGCTATGAAGACAGGTTGAGAGAGTTGGGGGTGTTCAGCCTGGAGAAGAGAAAAGTGCAGGAAGACCTTATTGCAGCCTTCCAGTACCTAGAGACGACTTACAAGACAGATGGGGACAAACCTTTTCATAGAGTCTGTTGTAACAGGAGGAGTAATGGTTTTAAACTTAAAGAGGGTAGGTTCAGACTAGACATAAAGAAGAAATTCCTTACATGAGGGTGGTGAAGCACTGGCACAGGTTGCCCAGAGAGGTGGTAGAAGCCCCATCCCTGTAAACATGTCCAGGCTGGACGGGGCTTTGAGCAACCTGACGTAGTTGCAGATGACCCTGCTCATGGCAGCGGGGTTGGACTAGATGGGCTTTAGAGGTCCCTTCAAACCCAAACTATTCTATGGTTCTGTTCTATGACTCTCTGAAATTGGATGTGAGCCTCTCCAGCTGGCATTCATGCTGTGAGCAGCAACTACAGCAGAGAGAGTCTGATCAGAACATTTTGAGTCTTCTACATCATGAAGTTATTAATCCAGAGATGACCCTGTAAAAGTACCATTTTTGTCCACTGAGACCCAACCAGGAATTAAAGAGACCAGAAATGTAGACATTAGGAAGCACAAGCTGTGCTTATTTATTTGATAGGTTAAGAAGCTAAAAAGAAGGAAACAGTTTTATCTAGTTCATCAGGCTCAGACTAAATGTTTCAATCCATTAGTAGGGATATTATTTACGAAGACTGATTTTACACAGTGTGGTAGGACTATAAGACCTGATTTATTCTTTATCCTTTAGCCCAAAGCATCATTACTTTTTGCATCTTTATCAGAAACTTGTGGCTTAGATCTTAGAACCTTGTGGCTTAGATCATCACAAACCTATAAAATAGTGTGGAAGAAGTATGAAGACATCATCTATTCCAACCCTGTGCTCAGAAACAGGCTTTGCTGTAACTTAACCATTCCTGATACACTTCTGTGTAGTCTGTTCCTGAAAATTTCCACCAACAGAAAGGTCTGAAACAAATATTGAAGCCAAACCCTCCCAGAACTTTGAAGGAATTCATTTTCAGACCTAGACACTATTAAACAGTGCTGTCTCAGATCTCACAGCTAAAAATCTCTTGCTAACAGGTTTGCGGCTTGCCTATCAGTCAACAGACTGAAATTAGTGTCAGAGGAGAAGCAGACAGAAGGAGGTCACACAATTCTCCTCCCTTGCTCTGCCAGCTATAGGCACTAAAACTTTCCTGTTTGAGAACATTTAACAGGGTTTTAAGACACTATTGCTGACAGACATAGCTGGTGCTTCACTCTCGTTGCATCAGGGAGAGATGATGTGTCAGAAAAAAATGGAAGAGTAAGGTGAATTCTGGAGTATTATGAGAAGTCACTGTCCTAATTTATGTCTTATTTTACCCCTGTGTTCATGTCAAACCCTTTCATTCTCATAAAAACATGCACAAATTAGACATTATAAAGTCAAATGAGTCTTTTAAATGCTGCTTTGTGACAAACATTCTGAACCACAGCTGCGTAGCCAATTACAAGGGTTTACGGAAAAAGTTCTCCAGGGATGCACAGGCATCATGGTAGCTATACATGTGTCGTGTAAACTTTTCAGGTCCCACAGAACACTGGTGATCCAAGGGTACCCATCTGCTATTGATCGATGGGCAGAGAAGCAGCTATCAGTAGAAAGCCAATTATCTCTTTTTATTTCATTTCAGACTTTGGGAAATACAGGAAGAAAAATCAGTAATGGATGGATCTTAAAAAGAGAAATGATTAAAGTCTCTGTGGTTCTGCCATTTGAGATTAACAAATTAAAACCATTTCTGTTCTTTTACATTAGACTCCTCTGCCCCTCATCACAGACACAGAGAAACCTTCTTTCTACAGCAACATACAGTGGCACAGGCATCGCGAAGTCAATCACAGGTTCTTCAATTACTAGAACCTGTCAAGTCTAGCAAACATCAGTTGATGCTTGAAGACATCAGTGCTGTTATTTATATCACTGCTCAGTAGACTTGTATAATTTGGTTACGCTAAAGACTGGAATCTGCTTTTTTCCTAAGTGCAGAGAGCAACAGTACTAATGGCATTCATGAACAAGCTTCTTGTTGTTGTGAATATAAAAAATTTATATACACGCCTCTCAGGCTTACCAGAGAGGTTATAATTAAAAAGTGTGAATTTTACATGGAATATTTAGTGGGTTTTGTTCAGGTGATAATTCTTACTCACAAAACAGTCTTTTAAATAGGTGTACCTTGTTGGCTCAAATCACATGTTAGAACTGAACTGTATTAAGCCAAACAAATGAACAAATATAACTAGCCCAGAAAAAGTACTTGAAAAACAAGAGAATACAGTCAGAAAAGAATATGTAATCTGACATGTCTGGACTGTCTTGGTCTTATACCTTGGTACATAGAAATAACCATGGGGAAAAAAATTGTGTTGAGCTGGCTAGCCTGTAAACTAATCCCTACAAATGTGCAGTGCTCAGAAAGTCATCTGGGAACAGCCACACACAGGCTGCTTTGTTCTCAATAATCTGCACCTAGTCCAGCTCCCAGTGGGAGAGTCCTACTGAGATCAAAGATCTATTGATCAGGCATCTTGGTGATAAATCTAAATTTCAGAAGTTAGGTTCTTGCCTATCCCATGGAGTCGTCGAGGAATGAAATGAGGAAGGAACATACAGAAGCCTTAGTTATGCTCTCCATGAATTGTCTCAAAATGTTTATTTCCACAGTTTTTCAAAATAGTGAATAGCAACAGTATGAAAACTCAGTCAAAACCCAGATCAAAAAAACAACACTCCCCAGACCTAAAAACTAGACAAAAATACCTTTGCATACAAAATGTATGTATAAAAAATTGCCCACGATTTTTTTTTTGTAGGACAAATGACAGATATTTTCTATAAGCTCTTCTCTCAGGACCTTCTTTTTGCCAGGCTCAACAGTGTGAAACAATATCCACGAAAATGCTCATCCACAGTAACTACTGTCTGTATCCCAGCCTGAAGTAAAAACACTGCCAGACATCCTATACGCACTCTCAGTGACCAGCTACAAGTGCAAAAGTAGTTTTGGGACCTTTTTAGATCATTTTGTTCTGACCTAATTAGAAAAGACACGGTTTTCACTTCCACCTAGATAGCTGCTTTCCTATTCGCAGCCTGTGAACATTTTCTCTCTACTTTTTCCTGTGCTGGCCATGCACACAGCTGTTGACATCGCTCTCCTATTTAGCCCGAAGACTGCGTTCACCAAACAGCCTCACGCTGAGGGGCAACAGCAATGCCCTAGCATGAAAGCCAACTTCCCTTTCAACAGAGTATAGGATGAGGGATGCTGATGGCGGTTTACAAGCAAGTCGAGCAGCAGACTCAGTCCTATAGAAGCATATACATAGCATTATGCTATGTTCTTATTTTCATTGAGTATTTCTATGGACATAATTGCTGTTGCTCTTGTACACAAAGGAAGGATTGTTGGTGTTATAATGTAGAATTATATGTAATGGTAGAATTTCAAGGAATTTCTAAACTCTTCCAGCCTTGAAAAAAAAATCATATAATACCATCTACAAGAGGAACTTCACTACCTCACAGATGTTGTAAACATGAGGATTGTGAAGGGCTGAGATATTAAACCTGCAGCCCTGTGGTTAAGCTAAGACAGACAGTACAATAAATATGTTTTTCTATGCCCTCCTTGTAGAAGAGGAAAATAATGGAGATACTGTAAATAGTTCAAGTTACCAAAAAAGGACACATAACAACACAAGTAATTTTTATATTTTTTCTGCTAGCTTTGAACAAGAAAGGTTATTACAAAGGAGATAAGCAGCAGTATCATTTCTAAAGCCACATTATTGTTTTGCAAAGTTTCCCCCTACAGACCACTCTGACTGGCTGCCAGTGCTCTGGGGGAAAATAACCCAAACACCAGCACATATATTTATTAGCAATATAATATGAGGTACCATGGATCTGTTGAAAGGGACTTTCCAATTTATGGTAGAACCTTGGACATGCCATCCTTGAGCTCTCTGTGACATGGTTTAATGACATAACAAAAGGATGCATGTGTGAAATTTATTGCATATGTTTTAAAGTGCCTTGAAATTGGTGAGTTGTAATAAATACAGTGTGAAGAATGAAAATACTCCAAAAGGACTGTAATTATTTTCTTCATATAGATAAGAACCTTCACCACCACCACAATATACCCCCTCTCAAAATAACTCAAACCCAAAATTTTCAGAAAACACAACTCCTTTTCAAATAAGCCAGAAATATTCAATACTCCTTAAAAAGAAAGACTGGGGTTTACTCAGTATTTCAAAGAATTTGTCTCCACATGTGCTTGTCATCTCCCTTCAGAGAACCTATACAAGATATAATGGAAACAGTGTCGAGGGTGATGAAAATGCCAGAGCATCTGTCAGTGGATCACCTTATGACAGCAAGTGATAAGCCTCCTAATGCTGAAGTGATGAATGTGCCCGAATGTGGACTCTATGCTCGTGTGAGACAGCTGAAAAACACAAATATGAACAACTAGACATGAGGACATGCCTCTGGGGAGACCCCACTAGTTTTTGTAGTACTTGACTGATTCTAGAAAGCAGCACATTTTTACCATAGAGAAAGATAAGTGCGCTTATCAATACAGCACCGTGGCTCAGAAGAGAAGTAGTTGGGATGCAGGAAAGCATCAATCGTATCTAAGTATCAAAAGTGACCTTTTGATATATGTTCTCCTTGCAAATGAACTTTTATTTTCTGTACCTTCAAAGTTTTCTTAATGCATTTGGAGTGCTTTCTAATTGAGCAGTAATACAAAAGAAAGCTGCAACAGGCTTATTCAAGCAGAAATCGCATACATTAAATGTTGGTTACCAAAGTAGAAATGACTTCACTTCAAGGGAGGAAGTATAGGGCTCCTGTTTGTAGTCAAAAACAAAGCACAGTGTGTAAGTAGGGTATGATTTACAGTGAATGAAGGCCTAATGCAGACAAACATGTTTCCATAGGAAACTAGAAAGGTATAGGGGAGGAAATCTTTATTTGATATATAGCAAAAGGGGCTGTATATACTGCTGAGAAATATGAAAGTATATTTGCCTCGCTGAGTCAAGAACCCATAATGTATTTGCTTTCTAAATGTTTTTTAAAGCTTTGAAAGAGCTTTAAACACTGATTTTACTAAGCTGTTTTACAAGATATACACATTGAGTTATGTATAAAAATTATTCAACAAATTTAATGTCAGTAAATATGATAAGGAAAGACCTATCAGTTGGATTGCCACAAGAATAAAGATTAGTATATTAGAAATGGATGCAGAAATCTATATTACAAATGGATATAAATAAATTCATTTATATTTCTTTGAGCAAGATGTTAAAGAAGGAAGCAATCCATATTATTGACCTGACTTTAATAATTTCTGCTTTAGATTAGCCCAGTAAAACCACAAATCTCAGCAACCATTCACAATAAGCATTCTAACTTTTGACTAAATATTCTGATCAATAACTTCCTATATACTAAACAAACAAACCCACCACCTGCAGTAGTCTTGTCTCAAAAGGTAACAAGCATTTTCTCAGTTTCTAATAAATGAATAAGGTAGTATCGACTAGTTGGTCATTAACTTGTTTGAACAGACAAAGCTTATTCTTTGTTTACCTCTGCATCTTATTCTACACAAAAAGAGTACAGCAGGGAGAGGGGTAGGGTTCCATGGTGTCGTGGTTTAACCCCAAATGG
>KL275011.1:0-19952 GCA_000699545.1 Podiceps cristatus
GATGGCTTTTAGAGGTCCCTTCCAGCCTGGAATATTCTCTGATTCTCTGATTTGAACCCTTGGGAATCAAAATTAGGGGAGGGGATTTTCCAAAGGACCCAAAATGCTTATTTTCAATTTGAATTTGAATGGAGTCCCAGGTCTACAAGGTGGCTTCAAAAGACAGAGATATTTTCCACCCTCTCACATCTGGCCACAGCCCAAGATGCCCAGACAAGAGAGGAGTCTTCCAGCCAGATACATTTTTTCTGCCCCAGGAAAAAACTCTATTGTACAGCGTGAATGCCAAGGTCCAGGCTTCTCTGGGCTTTGTACATTCTCGCAAGCTGGTGTTTATCTTGCCTGATCTGCCCTGACTTTCTGGTTCCTGTTACTGTTTTCTCTTATGGCTGCTGGTGAACTCTGGTCCTTACTGGGATCATGGTGGAGTTGTCTTTCTCTGAGCAGGTATATGGGAGATTTTCCTATACCAGAGTGCCCCTGCCCCATGCTAAGATGACATCTGTATTCCCCTGCTGATCAACCTCTTTTTCTTCTGTATATACACCATTAAAAAACATGGAGAGAAATAAAGCTCATTTACTATCCCTGCAATTAACAGGGGTTGCATCTGTGAAATGATGAGTAGGATTAGGGCTGTTGTCTTTGCTTAGCAACAGGCATCTCTGCAAATGATTTGGAGGAAAATTCCCTGAAGTGGCAACTATAGGCACTTCTCTAACTACTTATATAAATTAATATAGCAAAGAAAAAACTTGGGGAAAAAAGTTCTCCAAACATATGGCTCCTTTGTGATTGAATAAGTCTTTCTTTGACAAAAATAAATCATACAATTATTAATATGTGAACATTTCCTTGCATCTCCTGCAAATATATAAGGGGAAAATTGATACTTCCTTCTTGAGAAATAATCTGTTGTGTGTCATAAATACCTTTGTTCTGATTTTCTGGGAGCTTAGCAGTTTGCACAGAAATGCATTAAGGAAGTTATTTGCTCCTTTCACTTATTTTATTAATCTACTTGTTGGCCTTTTATTGTATGCCACACATTCCTTCACTTCAAGGGTTTCCTGACTTAGATTTGCTTGGCCTCCACTCTGTGAGTCTTCCAAAACCAGATGAACCTGGCAGTTTGTGTAAGCATATCTAACCTTGAAAAGGACTGCCTAAAAATCTATTATTTCCTCCATTTTTGTTATCAAAATATGTTTTAAGTGATTTCTTCACACGGAAGATCATCAGACTAAAAGCTATGTATTAGGTCAATAGGCATAAATATTTATAACTAATAGAGACTATATCTAATTTTAGGTATCCATACCCACAATGCTCACTGGGAAATGAAACCAGTCTTTTTCAGGTTACGCTTCCAGCTCTTCTAAGGAAGAAAATCCATTATGCACCCTCGGTAGTGCCTTCTCATTACCTCTGATGGCTCTGTTTTTATTCTTGCCTGACAGCTCACAGCAGGAGCACATTAAAAAGGGTTGCCCGTATAGGAAATCTGAAATTCAGTGCTCCTCAGACACCACAAATGTACTTCCTTAGGTCAGATGTAATTCATATTAAGACAGGGTTTTGAACCCTCTGTTGAGAAGTGCCTGGGAAGGACAGACCGTTTTAGCTTCTGGCTGATGAAATGAATCCTTTCTATCAAATTGCAGTGGCTTGGTTTGTTAACGTGGCAGATAATGAAATGCAGCTGTATGGGGGTGGGGAATCTTGAAAGTCACCTGACAGTAAATGGTCTCAGAAGCTGGAGTATAGGTTGAATTTCAAGTTCAAGCTAATTGCACACAACCTGATTCCCCTAACCACGGTGGTCTCCTTCCTAACTTAGTATGTCATGAGCTCCCAATCAGGTCTTTACTGTATATTTCCCCCATAATCTACAAGCAGCGTCACTAGAATGTGGCATCAGACACCTCCCTCCACATCCACTGGGCATCGCAGCTGAAGTCCTTGTCCCAGTGTCACTGACTTTGGGGACCACACTCTGGAGAAAGATTGTGTCTGGCAGAGGGAAGATGTGCTTTGAAAATCTTTGGGAGCACTTGGGCTAACTTCCTTCTTCTGGAAATCCAACCTATGTGGTCTTATTAATTAGAAATGTGGATTTATTAGACAGTAATATGATGACAAAAGTCATCAAAGGAGAAGAGGAGAAAAAAGCACTGCAGACGGCCTGTACCAGAGAGATTAAAGACACAATGAGTGACACTCAGATCAAAACCTGTTTCCTCTCCTCCTAAGCGCTTGCCTGGTTCTGCCGTTAGTTTTGCCAAGGCTTGCAAGGATTGCTAACCTCCCCCTGCAACTGTTGCAGCTCTGCATATTGAGAGAGCCTAAAACCACACCTGAGCTCGTGATATTTGAGGCATTTTCATTGGAACTGTTTGCCTTTCTTGCACAAACATTTCTTTTAGAAGAAGTGGGAGTAAGTCTGCCTTTGGATAATAATGATTACAATACAATAACTGTAAAATGGATAATAACAGTAACCAACTAGAACTGGCCAGGGGGATGATAATTCGGCTTTGCGACAGCTTCTGAGGTTTTACAATTTGTTTTCATTTTACAATGGAATGAAAACAAAACCTTCAGATATTTTGTTTTCAATTTAGGTCTTTCTTGCTGCACTGTCAGAAATAACCAGAGGGCCCTGGACCTCAAGAATTTGTCCTTACAAGTATTTAAAAAATGCTTCAACTTTCATGAATCAGCATTTTCTCTTGGTGGGATAGTTCATCAAAAATGCTCTGGCCAGAACTTTTGCTAACCCCAAAAGTTCAAAATCATGAGTCATATCCCCCGAAACATAGTTGTTACAAATCACTTGTTTTATGCTTTATGGGTTGTTTCTGGACTGTCTTCTCTTAAATATACCTTTCCCCTCCATCCTCTAAGGATGTACATTTGTTTCCCAGCCTCCTCCAATTCTTCTCCCCCGTTTTCTTGGGCTTTTTCTGTTTCTCATGCAGCTGCTTGGCTTTTTTAACCTTCCCTAGCATATGCACAAGAAGCAGTGCTGAGATAATGCCTTGATGGTATGCTGGGGCAGGGGTTTGCCAGGAAAGCGTCGGCTGCTGGATGGTCTCTGCAACGGATAGTGGTCACCGCAGGGTGGTCCCACTGCCATCCTGCAAAGCCCTGTCTGGCTGCTTGTTGGTTTTCACTCATCTCAGATGGCATTTTCCATCGGGCAGAGCTGACATCTGTCAGAAGGCAAGAACATCTGCTCTCATGCCCTGGCTGGCTGCAGCCCTCGCCAGCTCGGCAGCGCTTGATGAAATCAGAAGACCCACACGGTAATAATTATCACTCAGTGCTTGTGGGGCAGCCGCTATGTGTGCAATGTCTGTGGTTTGGTTTTGGACCCTCTGGCTCAGAGGTGGCTCTGCAGGACCCACATCTAGTTCTGGCCAGCTCCATGCCCCATGCTGCACTCAGGCAGGCTTTGGAAAGGCAAACTGTCTTTCTTTTTCTCTAACATTTCAGGCGGGAAGACCCTATTCTTTGAGAAATAAAGCAACGTAGAAAATAAATACCAAGAAAAGGAAATGCAGCTATTCATTCTGAAAGATGAAGTGAACTGCAGGAAGATCAAGAGGTAGAAGAACAGTAACAGAAGGTACAAGGTGCTCTCTAGTCAGGCCATCTTTGCATGAATTGTCTCATGCACCTCACCATGACACACTGTGAATCCACTCAGCCAGGGACAAGGTTTCCCTGTGTCCACAGGAGATTCCATCCTGTGGGGCATAGTATCAAAAATACTGTTTTCCTTGCAAAATTGTTGCAAGACTTTTTTTTTTTTTTTTTTTTTTTTTTCCCCCTCTCTCACATTCATGTGTTTAAATAGAGGGCAGGGGGAGTGAAACCCAGTTAGGAGCACCATATGGAGACAACACAAGTTATTCCTGTTCCACCATTTTCTTGGCACAGATTTCCTCTGTCAAACATTATTTCAGATTGGGGACCTCATTCTGCATTCACACACCCTGTTGCTTCTTCCTTCCTTGCAAGCATCAGGAGGGACTTATGGTATTGCTACAAGGAGCTCTTTACAGGAAAAGAAATAAATTGGGCAATATGCTTCAAATAATGGAAGAATGAATTATTTCACCATTTTAGCAGTTTCCCGTGAGGGAGACTAGAGGGAGAAAATGCACTTAATGCTCTAAAATGTTTAAATAGCAAGAACCACAGCAGCTTCACCCCTCTGGACTTGAACCAAACTGAATGCTTTAGGTAAATTCCCAGCAGATCTCCAAGTGGCACACCCCGTCCGGGAATATTTCTATGCATGGCAAGGGAAATTCTCCATGTTCATGATATCATGAACTGCCTCAGATAATTTGTAGTTCTTCCATAAAGTCTGGTTTCTGGCAGATTAGCTGGATTTTTTTTTTTTTTTTTAATATGAACTCCCCTTCTAATACTGTGTTTGATCTTGTTTTCATGGATGGTATTCCTGGAAAATTACTTTCTTAAAGCTATATTTCACATATATTTTTTAATCAGAGATGTTACTCCCTTGTATTCCTGGAACAGGCTTAAAATATTCTGACCAGTTACTAGAAGGCAATGAGATGAAGAGAATTGTACTTTATTTTTGAGATTTACTGGTTACATACACAGAAGAAAGCAAAGCAGTAGTGTGAAAATAAAAGGTCTTTCTAAGAGCTTAAATAGGAATATACAAATGTCCTCCTAGATTTTGTTCATGCTTTTGCTGAGAATTTTAATGGCAAGTTTTCAGAGAGCAAAAATGGGATTAAACAAGAAAGAAATTACAAGCTATTCTATAGTACGCTTTGTGTTTTGATATAGCTGGGAAGGTCTATACGTAGTTATAACTAACCAAAAATAAAGACGTCTCTCTAGAGGTATTTTGTAATCTATATGTAGATAGACCCTGAGCCCTCAGGGAAGTTTGTGTGCCCATATGGAGCCATTTGGGAAGCGGGATCATACAACCCACCCGTCAATAGCAGCGCTCTTGTCCAAGCTTGAATGGACAACACGAAGTCCTGGGCATTACTTCCACAAGCCGTTGCTTGATACATAGAGCATAAAATGGTCTTGAGAGGTATTTTTAGTGTGAGTTTGTTCCAGAGCTGAGACTCCCATGTGGAAATGCCTCACTTTTAAAATGAAAAACCAGGCCTCTGCATTTCTGCTGCTCATGGACAGGGTCTCAAGCAACTGGGTCCCCAAAATTAGAAAAAAATGTTGACTCTACACCTAGTTGTTGTTGTAAAACATGGCGAGCTAAGCTAACCAGTTCTGAGATGGAGTTGGGGAGATTGCTCAGAAACCAAGAGTGTCTGAGACGGGGAGAGTCTGGCCTTGGAGGACAGAGCTGCTCACAGCAGCTGGACGGCTGCCCACTCTGGAGCTGGAGCATGAGACAGTTTGTGAACTTAAAACACATTTTCCAACCTTATGGGATTTTCCTTATGGTCTGTTCTCAGCAAAGCAACATTATTATTGTAAATAGATGCTCTTTTTGTCCCATGTCCCAGGGGATGAAAATTAATGTTATGATTGAACATGTATGTTTTCCCACTCATTGCTGAAGCTGTTCTTTTCCTTAAATTCTGCAGAAAGCCGAGCATTAGCTGATACTGTTAATATCATTACTTCAAAGTTATAGCTGGATGTCTCTTCCAGAGAGTCTTTAATAGGAGACATGGCCTCTGTCCCCTCAGAATTGCAGGGGTTGGAAAGCAGTTTTAGTGAATCATCTCAGGCATCCTCCTGCACTGTGGCAGGCCCTTTCTGTCCAGCCCTCTGCACAGTCCTCTTTAACTCTTTCAGATGCCGAAGTGCTGGCTCCTGTGCTCATCCCTGGGCGGCTCTTTCCATGACACACTTGCATGCTGTCCGGAACCAGAGGTGAGGATCCAGGTACAGCGCTGTGCTGCTCTTCCCCTCCTGCTCCCAAGCCATCACCCTCCTGACTGTGCCTCCTCTGCCACTGGGCTTGGGAATATTTTTACAGCTGTCCACCTCCCTGCTTTGAGAGGGGCTTTTTCTTTCTTTTTTTTTTTTTTTTTTCTTTCCCCCCAGTGCTTCTCCTGTCAGTGAATGATTTTTCCAGCCTTCCCTTCCCCTGAGGCTGAATGACATGTTTTATATTTACGGATTCATTGCTCTGCCAGTCTGTGAGGCAGAAAGGCAACCCTGGGGCAGCCCCACTGCTGGATTTGCTGGTGCACTGGACCCATACGAAGACTGGGGAACTGTGCTAGCTGAAATACCAAGCTTTCATGGTCTTTCATGCCTTCTCCTTCCCTGGGATCCCAAATACACTACTTTGGTTATGGGGACTAGCTGGGGACACCATTTCCCAACAGGTGCCACCGGGTGCAGATGGCACTGTGTCCCCCCGGACCCTTCTGAGCCATCTTGCCTGCTCTCATATGATGACTTTCCATGCCCGCAGTGATATCTAAGAAGAGGGTTTTGCTCTTGGTCATAAATCTATGAATATGTATGCTACAGAACATACTAAGGAAATATGAAATAATATATATGATACTAAGGAAAAGCCATTATGCATAATGAGATCTGCAGCCATTTCTGCCAAAGGTGGTAGCAACCACACGGTTGGATTGTATCATTGGGTCCTTCCTCATGCTATGCTCACCTGGCTGTGTCCTCACTGCTGAGACATGATGGATGGTGCTTGGGATTGCAGTGAGGTGTAATGATTCATTCTGAGATCTGGGAGAGCTTTCTTGTCCACCTGGGTACGTGGGAAAGCTGTTGGTTGATGAATGGTGCTTGAGCATTTTAGCACATGTCGAAGTTGCATGTAAGGTCTAGTCACTGCATTCAGCCAAGGCACAGCTTGCCTTGGGTGAAACATTTCTGAGTTTGAATGTGAATAATGCTTGGCAATAAATAGGGTAAAATCACTTTATTTTTTTAGCTTTTGATGATTAGAAATTATTTTCAAACCCATTTTCTCTGATCTTATTTGGAGAAAAAAGGGAGATGAATACCCGTTCATAAATCCAGTCTAGAATTCATTCATTCACTGCCTCTTGGGATAAAAATTGGGGTGAAAATTCATAAAGCTTTCATTCTTCAGTAACTTACTCCCTGACTTAGCTGGAAGACACATAGCTTGAGATACAAGAACCATATATCTAAGAGGAGACAGGTGAGTGATCATTCTTCAAAGCAGACTAACAATATAATAACTTGGATTTTTTTCTTTGCAAAGATAAATAATAATTTGACAGGAGATGTCATTACTGTTTAATGACTTTGTCTGAACAGAACAATTGAAGGAAATATGTTTGCTCTTCCTCATCCCTTGCCATTTCCATGATGTCATTAAGTCTGGCCATAACAAATGGATAGTTAGAACATAGGAAAGGCATTGCCTGCAGGGCAAAACATACACAGCGATGCATGGTAACAACTACGTGTATCAGTAGTATAGGCATAAAGGTATCTTGTTTTATCAAGAAAACAGAAAATGAGAAGGACATTTTAGTGGAGGCATTTTGCCTCGACTTAATCAGTAACTAAGCCAGCGTAATGGTGACTTAGTGAAAACACATTCTGCAGAAATGAAGAAGTTTGTACATGTCTAGGAATTGTGGTTACTTAGACTTCTTTGCTAAGTTTTTGTTTTTGTTTCCTACATGTGGAGCACCTCCTGTTGAAAAACATCTGCCTGGCTGTCAAGATGTACCTGGTCTGGCACCACCTGTCAGTGGTTTTGCCCCCGTGAGTAGGTGGCTGGGCACATGTCCTGAGTCAATTATTGGTTTTAAGATAGTGGATGTGATTGTTAGTTCAGGCTGTGTTGTCCTTCAAGAGCCAGAGACCACAGTTTCAGTTTTGGTTTCCTCAGCTGATGTCACCTCCTGCAATGTTACACTGATTAGAAGAGGAGGGAAAGACTAAGACTGACTGTCTTGAAGTAGCGGAGAAGAAAAGTGTCATTTTCTCATTGCTTCCTCTGGTAACCCTTTTCAGCAGTCCATTGCTGCATAAGCGAAATTTCAAAATCTATTTGCCTGTCCATATACCAGAAAAATCATTCCAAAATTCCCCCCTCTACAGCACTGAGCACAAGAGTGCTGGGCTGGGCCAAACTCACAGCCCAGGGAGTCAAGTCTTCATCTCTGATGTAGCAGTGAGGAGATTTAAGATAATTTGCCATTCATCAGACCAAATTTAGGTCTTATCCTGGCCTCTAAGAGAAGGTGATGTCAGCTCACATTTTATTATCTCTAGCAGACGTCTTTTTCATTAGCTTGTGGTAGCACTCAGTCTCCCTGATTTCTGGTCCAACCTCCCTTTTTGCAAACCTTGTTCAAATTTTGTCCTCAGTAACTTCTGTACAGCGACAAGTTCCTTGGGTTAATCACATACAATGCAAAGAAACATTTCTTTTTAAGCCATTTGACCTTCCGATCTTTCCAACCCATTCCTTCAGGACTGTGGCTGACCTGAAAAAAATCCCATCATTCTACATCCAAACCACCAATACATATTCAAATGGTCTAACTCCTTGCTTAGTATTCTTTGTGTTTCCTATTGCCCCGCAAACACCACATAGCTAATACAAAATAGTAGGCAGAGGGCTTAGGTGGAATTTAGGGTGGATAAGTCTGGCTAAAGTAACATGGCTGCTTCATCTACTCCTCTAATTCCTGGCACTATCCTTCCTGATGTGCATTGTAGTTTTTATTCTCTACATCGAGTTTTTAGACTGCAAATGTTGTTCACGGTGCGGTGTCGTCCCCTGCTGTGCTTGACACATGGGGACATCCCTTGACTACTGACACTGGTTGAAGAAATCAACTCTCTGCCTCAGGCTGCAGCAGCTTCTGGGCTGCCAGTTGAGTCCCGGGTGATCAGCAAGATGCTGGTGGGTACGGAAGGGATTGGTGCAGAGGTATTTTATGTCTCTTTGTAGCATAAAGCTTTTGTCGGTGTGAAAACAAACCAGGAATGGCGATAGTACAAAGAGAAGCTGTATAACAGAGCAGGAGGCAAAGGTAGGAAGCAGCTCAGGTGCTGCAAGCTCCTTCCCAGCCACAGCTGCATTTCAGTAGCTCCAGGGGACAACAGGGACTTTGTCACCACAGTGCTCAGAGCACCACTGCAGAAACCATCTGCCCCGAGTAAATGGGATCACAAGGCATGCACACACCTCTGTCTCCATGGGCCTGAACTGGATTGTGCACCCGCAGGACAATACAGGGATGTGGGTGAGGAAGAGAGATATGAGCGATAGTTATCTCAAGTCTTCACATACCGTAAAACACCTTCAGAAGGAAAAGGTCTTAAGAGGCTTGGTGCCTGTTTCATCTGAACACGGAATAACCACGGTGATTCAGGCAAGAAGTACCTTTTTGGTATAAAGACTGTTTTGGCTTCCTGGATGTGAAAAAACCTGAGGATCGCTACATCTCCTCTGGCTTATGTGACACAGGACACAGAATTAAACCTTCTGTAGGGAGCCTAAGAATTAGTGGTTCTCTAAAATTTATCTTCAAAAAAGCCAGCCATGAAAACCTTTGAATTGCACTGGTGGGTTTCTCTTGCATTGTACCTTGAATGTTTTATTGATATCCCTGGTTTATTCTGGATGATTGGCACAGAGGTTCTTTTAGCTCCTGAGAGGCAAAATGAACCCATCTATTCTGTGGCTGCTAGTCTAAAGAGCCAGATCTTAAAAAAGTCAATGCCTTCTTGTCTCAAGGATAAAGTTCAAACCTGTACGATCAAAATTGGATGAACATTAAAAGGAAAAACAACCCACTGCAAACATCCATGCAAATAAACATCGCAGCTCTCTTTCAGTGCTATTTATAGCTCTTTCAGTTTAATGACCCCAAACATTGCATGAGGGTTTCTCTAATGTGCTACCAAGACTGTTTATAGGAAACAACTGCCTCGAGAATGTGGTAGTGTGAAGACTCCCACGGCAGCACCATGCAGAAATTGCGAATCTTGGTCAGTCTCCTCCTGTCTAATGAAGTTTCAACAGGTAAAAAAAAGTGATGGTATGACATTTAAGTCATTGATTACACTCTATGGGTCAAACCCAGTGTGGATTAGCATCAATTAAAAATAAGTAGCACATCAAAAGTGTGGACAGATGTGCTCTTGTGTCTGTAGCTGGAGAAATTTGGGATGTTATAGCTCTCATCTGGTTTCTGCCATGTCTGGGCTGATCGTTCCTCCCCCATGGGGAGAGGCTGCAAGGCAAAGCTGATCAGTGCATGGCCTGTTGATGGTGTCAGGGTGGTCCCAGTCTCCCTTGGGTGCTCCTGCCTGCCCCAGGAATGACAGTGGCCAGCCACGGGCAGCCCCATGATCAGTGAGAGCCCACTTCCAACCACTCTCATGGGAGGACATGAGGAATTTGAGTCAGTGCTGTGGCATACGGGCACGATATAAGTGATTTATGGATTTCCACAGGTACAAGCCAACTGCTCTCAGCAAGAGCAGTAGTACTGCTCCTATGCTAATAAAAATGCCAGAGCAGAAGACTCTCCCTTCCCGCATGGCTTGCCTGGCCAGTGAGGTTGGGATCACCGCTCTGCGAGACCGGTGATCACTCCAGCCCACTTTAGTCAGAGAGATTAGTTCAAATCATCACTAAAGAACAAAAAATGTGTCTCCTAACAGTAGTTAATATCTGTCTTCTTCTATATTCCTTTTAATTTACAGAGCTTCAGTCATGGCTGAACTATTCTGTATGCTATTCATTAGCTGATCACATGCCACTGCTAATTTTTTTCAAATGGTTTCACTATTTATAAATGTTCACCAGTTTGTGCCGACACATAAGGGGAGGGAGGGACATATTTACGCCATCTACTTTATGTGTTTAGTGCAGATGCTTGGCAGTTCTCCTTTGTATGGACTGACCTCTTTTCTTTACCAAAGATGCAACTTTGGCTTTTAAAGCTATTTGTATCACGTTGATCTATGTACTATGCCTGGACTGAGCAGTTCAAGACTCACTATCCTCTTCTCCTCCTAATGAGTCCATTCACCTTTGTCTGCACAGTGGGCCAAGTTAGTTGTGTGGCATTAGCACTGCTCCTCAGTCACGGAGTTTTTTCACATTTAAAAAATACACTTTTGGAATAGAATATAATAGCTCCAGCTGGAAGGGACCTACAGCGATCATCTAGTCCCACTGCCTGACCACTTCAGGGCTGACCAAAACTTAAAGCATATTATTAAGGGTGTTGTCCAAATACCTGTTAAACACTGTCAGGTTTGGGGCATCGACCACCTCTCTAGGAAGCCTGAATATAAATTTTAGGCCGAATGAATTTCATGCTAAAAACTGCTGGTTTTTTAAGGTTCATGAATATCAAATGGGATGCTCAGTGACTGCCTAAGTAACAAATAACACACATCTACCTTTTGTATTCGCAGAGAAAGCCAGCTAATTTTGGTACTATTAAGCTAACTCTGCTAGTAGTTGGATTGAATTTTTTTGTTGGTACAACCTCAGTCCTAATTTAAACATTTATAACCTCACATAGCTAGACACAATACAAGTCACCCTGGCTGAGAGACCTTTGCTCACGGAAAATCAGCATCTGATGCTCAAAAGACAGAATGGAACCATCATGTTAAAGCATCTACTCACTATCCAAACAGTCCCTATTGTTACAGTTATTGCCAGTAATATCCTGTTTGTCACTGGGATAGCACTTTGGTTCGCCTGCCCTAGAAATAGCCATTTACCTCGTGGCTAAACCCTTTCAGTGTGGGACTTGGAAATTCACCAAAGGTAAGGAAACCTACTCAGGGCTCTGGCCTCCAGCAAACCCTCTTCAAAATGCCTTGAGAAATAACCAGACTCATAAACTTCCATGCATCCAACTAAAGAAACCATTTTCATATCCAAGTAACAAATTTGCCTTCCCCATCTGTCTGGCATTGCATCTGACCCTACATCCATCACATCCCAACCCTGGCAACAGGCCCTGAAAAAAATCATTTTTGTGGACTGTGGGTGAAATCTGTGGCAGAATATTACTAGTGTGGAGCTAATAACTGGTTTGGACTTTTGTACAGGATAGCTGCATACATGGTGAAACACCAACAGCCTTTCATCCAGGGCACCACCGTATCTGAGTTGTAAATACCGTGTGAGTTATCATCTGCAAGAAGCCTGTGTGAAATACATCTACTGACTTTGATTTTTTTAGAGGCAGGTTGGGCTCAAATTTTTAAAACTTTTTTCTAAATTGATAGTTTCAAGCCCTTTCCTGTGAAAGGCACTGAATAAGTACTGTACAGATCTAATACTCTTGGAGCTGAGCCCTTTGAAATGCTGGTTGCTTCCTCTGGGCCACCCTTGACCATATGTTCACCTGCTTCACCTGTGCCATGAAAACCTGCCCAGGGAAGGAACTAGAAAAACGCAAAGCAGCAGGGCAAGTGAATGCAGCTGGTGCTGCGGGGCCATGAACAGTTAACGCCTTGGCCACGGCAATGGTACATCTGGAGCTTTTCCCAATGCTGGGCTGGATAGCATCACTGTCTCTCGCGAGTCGCTGGAGTCGCGGGAGTGAGAAACTGCTCTGAGATCATCACTGGAATCCTCGATTTTTAATGCTTCCCTCCCTCCCCCCCCCTTTTTTTTTTTTTTTTCCATTAGAAGGAAGGAAATTGGTAAATGCCCTGGGACTCACAACCAGGTTGTGACCTGGTGAGGCAAGAGGAAGCGCTTGCTAACATGCCACTGCTGGTAATAACTCCTGGGTGAAAAAACTTCAATGGAAAGTGTAGCTTTGCAAAATCTGCAGCAATTAATTGCTTTTGAGCATTTCCAGCACAGAAGAACTGAATCAAACAGTTTCAGCTTGTTTGGGAAAGTTGAAACCGTTGGTTTTGGCAGGGGCAAGGGCAGGGGCAGACAAACAAGTTCCCTGGGGGAAAATCACACGTGATTTTCCAGAGCCTCAACCACCCTGCAGGATCTGGCCCTGCGTGAAGCCTCCCTGTGTGCCATGGTGCCTGTGGTACCGCCATGCCCATGGTACTGCCGTGCCACGGTACTGCCGTGCCACCTCTCCTCTTGACCATGGGCAGGTAGATATGGAAGGGGCTGTTGCAACAGAATATCCTAAAGGCTGTAAGCTCAGGGGTAAGGTTGCTCCAAGTGACCTCTTTTCTCTCTCAATACCGACAGTATTTTAAATAGGTTACCTTATACTTTATGCCATGTAATATTTTTATATTTTATGGGTGGGACTTTTTCCAGCACTCTGCTCCAGAAGTCATATCCACCACTTAATTGTGTGCAGTTTTGTAGTGAAATAGATTTAATAAATGATGGAATTTCTCAAAAAAAAATGAAATTCCAGTTTTGATCAATGCTATTTGTGATCACTGCCGCTGGACAGGATTTGTCTCAGAATAGCATGTTAATATACAGAGCTATTTTTCCCCTTATCTTTCTGAAATTTCTCGTTGTAAACATTCTTAGTTTATGTTTATGTATGTGCTATAATAGTTAAAACAACAAATAAGAATAACTGGAGATATTTTAGAGGTCTAAATCTTCAAACTCTAAAACGTAGTTTGATTTAAAAGTGCACGCATACCGCTTTTACCTGATACACCAAGGAAATAAGGATTATGCAGCGAGAATCTTCATCTTCCTGTTCTTCTCTCAGCCCTCCTCTCCTTCACTAACTTTAGACCCCACTGGCAATTTTTACCAGTTCTGACAGAAACAAAATCAAAGCAAGACCCTGTGAGTCACCTGCAGCGGGGTCGGGAAGAGGAGCTCAGAGCGGTGCCCCCACCGAGCGCCAGCCTGCCCGTCTGGCATCAGCGCCTGCGTGTGCGCTCACGCGTGTGCCCCCACGCTCACACCAAAGCCCCCCAGCCCACAGGACGATGCATACATCGTCTGGCACCAGCTATTGTACAGGATTTTCCATATGCAGAGGTGTGGGAAGAGGGTGAAGGGCAGTGGGTGCTGGGACTGGCGTATTGCTTGGAAGCAAGGCTCTAAGGGACAAGCAGATCTCAGCTTATCATGGGAAAGTCAGTGCTGTTGCAATATAAGACATAAATTCGTGCAACCAGACTTAGGGTTTTTGGCTCATGGAAGTACTTAATTTGTACCATGCAATATTCTTCTATCTTGTCTGGGTAAAGGTTTTTTTTTTTCTAAAACAGTCATTTAATCTATCTGGTGGGAGGCCTAGAGGAAGGAGAGTGTTGCTTGCATTAGAAGTGACGCTGCCCACTCTTGTGGAAGAAAAGGTCTTCACATTTCCATGGATCAGATTCTGCAATTACACAGCTTTCTTGTTTGGCCAGTTCATCTGCTAAACCTGACACGCAGCCAGAATGAAAACAGAGATTTTCCCATTACAGAATACCAAATCTATGATAAGCCACGCCATGAAAATTCAGTTTTTAAGGAGGTAGGGAGAAAATGAGGGAAACTCCAACTGCTGCTGCAAGATAAGCAATGAGTTTTGTAGTGCTTCTAGAATCTGCTTTTCAGGGATCTCATAAACAACAACAACCGTAAGCCAAAGGCAGTGAGAGAAGAAAACCAGCAGAATCTGCAATTGGAAAATTTAAGCAGAAGTTTGATCAGCAGTTCTATATCAGCCTATCGCACCATCTGCATGACAACTTTGGACACAGCTGGTTAAAATAAGTAATTACTACAGAAAGCGGCCTGCGAATATTGTACTTAATCTGTGGGTCTGTTTTGCACAGTGTTGCAGAGAATATCATCCATGATCTTCATTATGTTTGTGTTTTTTTCTTATACCACAAATACCCTCACTATAAAGTACTCAAACCAATCACCACTTCTGTTTTCCCTACCATCAAGTTATAGTATTAAGTTCTGTTTGTAGATGGAGTAACAAATGTCTCTGAAAGGAGAGTTATGTCCTGACAGCACTGGAAGAGACTATACTGGTTTTCTCAAAGATTACTCCTTAAATAGGATATAAATACTGTGATTTATACATCATTTGCCATGAGGCACAAGATCACCAACAGCATATATTTTTATGTGTAGATATATAGATAGTCTTCTTCATAACTGAAGCCTGCAAAGTTCAGAACTTCAGAATTTCAAAACCAAACCAAGAATACAGGTCGATGGAGGCTGAATTATATTTGTTGTCCCTAAAATCCAGGGGATTTAATTGTGTCCCTAACACCACTTATTTGCCAAAATCAAAATAAAAATTGGAAGCAAACAAATAAGTTCTCTGAATAAATCCTGCATTGCCCCAGTTGTATGAGCTGCCATCTAAGCTGCCTGGCTACCATCCAGGCCCAAATCTCATTCCCGGACAAGAAGTAACCCATGCATTCCCTTTGAACCGTCCTCTCCTCTCCTTGATCTTCCTTTACCTCCCACCTGGCCCTCCTGCAGCTCTCAATTAAATTTCTTTTCAAGCACTTCCTTACCTGCATAGTGGTCAAACACAGTGGGCACATACTCCTCTGGGAAGGCATCGTTGGCATAACTCATCAGCAAACAGGTTTTCCCAACTGCACCATCCCCAACCACCACGCATTTTAACATCTTCTTCGTGTTATTGCTGCTCCCATCAGTGCAGTTGTCATCTTCCTTGCAGTTCATTCTTGCTGCTGCTGCCGCTGCCGCTGCTTTTGCTGCTCCCAGGACTTCCAAGTGCACATGAAGGAAAAATGAAGTGCGATTGTATTGACTTTTCCTCAGTTTGGAGGGGGGGGCAGCAAATCTCAAACTCAGGAAATCATACTAATGTTTCCAGGCTGTCACAGCCGCTTCTAACAATTACCAGATCAGTCAAGAGAATCATCGAGGTGAATAAATTAAATATACAGAGAGGAATATCATAAAAAAGCGATCTGTCCTTTTTCGTTCGTCCAAGTCAGGAAATCCTCATCCTGCCCCAGAGTTCTCAGTATTTATTGCGACTTAAAAAATATCAGCAGCCTGCAGCTTTGATTTGCGTCTCCCTTCCTCCAGCTTGGCTGCAGGAATCGGGGATTCCTGTTAAATCCACTCCATTTTCCATTTCATTTCTAACATGGAGGAGAGCCTGGAGGTTTTTAATGGAGTTTTTCCTTTCTTTCTCCAGCTTGCTGTGTGTCAGGAAATCATGGGTAAAAAAAAGCTGAATTCCATATTAGGATCAGTGGGCTTGTGAAGGGCTGCAAACAATGGGAGCTCTGTGTGTATTTGCACTTTGGAGGAACTCTGCCAGGACATGGAGAAAGGAAAACACTAGAGGTCTCTGTGCAGACCGAAGTTTTTAGGCTTCTTGCTCCATCCCTTGCTCGAGCCGCTCTCGGGGCTGCCGGCCCCGGCATCGGCGAGGAGGGTTTCGGAGAGGCTGTGAAAGACGCGGGTGTCGCACCTCCGTGCCAGGCGGGGTACGGGGCGGCTGTGAGCTGCACCCGTGTCTCAGGGTTGTCTGTGGTTCCCAGGAGCGATCTCCTCTGATCTCGGGATAGGCATTTTCTTACATTTGAGAGGGGAAGGGGGGAGGTGGAAAGGCAGACAGGAGGTGTCGTGGGTAGGTAGAGTTTAATGTCAGCTTTCCCTGTGTCTATAGCTCTTTAATGAACTTTGCTAGAAATAACAAATAATTGATTTTTCAATTCAGACACACAGAAAGTATTTCCTGCATTTCCCCTCATCCACCCAAAGAAAAGGATTCCCCCCCCACCCCCGAAGTGTAAATATGTGAACACAAACAGAGCTAGAGAGAAAAAAGAGGGATTAAGAGTTACAGGAATTAAAAACCAACCCACCAAACAACCAAAAAACCATCGTGTAACAGTCTGTGATAAAACAGCTTTGAACTGTAGGAGCCCTGCTTCCTTGTTTGTTTTGTTCAGGTGTTTCATGTGCCTCCTAAGTCTTCTCTCAATTTAAATATGTAATACTCTATATGCACATGAAGGGCCAAACTCCCTGCTCCTTCCACAGGAAATATTTTGCAATTTCCAGCAGAAAGGAGCCAGACATTAACATAAAGCCCAGTACAGCAGCCCAGCACATCCTGCTGGCTGCGCTTCCCTTCCACCGACCCGAAGGCTTTGAAAGGGGGAAATAACCCCCCTCTGGGGCTCTGCGGGGAAGGACACCATGTTAAATGCTTTCCCTGCCTTGCTCATGCCTGGTTAGAAAGAAATGCCCCAAAGCTCACACAGGCTTGGAGAAATGCACATGTGGAAGTGTGAAGACCAACAAAACCTTAAAAAGGACCTGTCTTAGCCCCAAACTGAATGACTAAAGATAAACACAATCTTAATAATGAACCTCCTTAGTCCTAAACTGCGTGTCCTTCAATGTTTGCAGTGAAGGGGCTCAGCAGAAGCATCCCCAGTCTCCTCTGGACAGGCTAAGCCCCATGGCTGTCAGACCTCTTCAGTGATCTAACTGCATGCTGGACCAGCTCTCAACACCTTCCCCAAGAGGTGGGAGATGGATAAAACTTGTGAACAAGGTTGAACAAGGTTTGTCTGTTTACCTGGAGACCCCCAGGGCTCCATTTGTCATTTCTTATCAGGAATCTCTGTTATTCAGTAATTCATGTAACGTTCTTCATCTTCTCCATGCCCTCTTCCCTTTTGACAACAGGGATCTTAGTAGGCAGTGTCAGGCCCAGCTTCACAGCCACTGTCACAGGTCTTCCCCCAGTTAGGAGTTCAGGTGGTATCCTCTTAGCTTCAAAACTACAGGCCAAGGCTGTGGTTTATCCAAGAAAACTTGTGAGCTCTGGGCACCCAAACCCCCATTCTCCAACCATTTACTCTACTGATCTTTTCCATCACCAGCAGCACAACCGGGTCATCCTGAGGGCCATGAAGTGTTACAGGGATTTATTCTTTAAACTTCCTTCTAGTTGCAATTGAGGTCAAACTCTAAGCCTGTGCCTCTGTTTGGCTATCACGTAGCTGAGCAGGTATCAGCACACTGATACCCTCTATGTCTTTGCTTACCAAACTAGTGACCTTGTTCAGCAAGTTTGCCAAATATATGAGTACGTGCGTGCTGTTGCAAGTTGACCGCAGAGCCCGAGGAAGCAAAAAATTACAATAATTCATGGTTCAGTTCCGCCTTGCCTCTATCAGACAAAAGCAATAGCTATGGCGCTTCCCGTTTTACACAGGCACAATCTATCTGCAAGCTTCTTCAACATCAGACACACTGCAGTTCAGGCAAGCCTTAATGCCAGTTAGGCCAGATTTAGACCTACAACGAAATCCCCGTGGCTGATTCCTACATGCTCAGCAGGGCTGTATTACTTTGAGCTGGGCAAGCTCAGCAGGACTGTGTCTACCTCCATTCTTTGCAAGAGGTTAAACAAGGAAATTCCCTTGCTGTTCCTCTGGAGGGTTTATTCTCCTCCCCACCTTGCTTTAAAGGGTCTTTCAAAATTGCTTAAAGGGGTTAGCTTTTGTGACACTCAAAATATCAAGGGGCTGAACTGGAAGGTCTTTGCAAACCCTTCCAATTCTAGCTCTGATGCACGGGAAGCTTTGTGGGGAGCCAGTTTTCGTTAAGACGCATCAATAACATAATTTACATCCCTTAGCATGCATAATGGAAGTGCAGTCACACTGTTACAGCCTATCTAATGGCTTCAAGAGGCCAACAGGGTGAATTTGTCTTAAATGTGAGGAAGGATGACATCTTGCCTGTGCAACTCAAACTCAGTGTTACGTTTTTACTTATACCTATATAGATGATAAGTACCTTTAGAGGAGTTATGACAGAGTTATAAAATAAGACCTAAAAGCATATGTTTTCTTTAATCTCATTACTTTAACTTGATTTGGCATCATTCAGATCAGCTGGAACAAAACACCTTCAGAGCTGGTTTAATTGCAACAAAGTATAATCACATTGTTTTACACTTTTTTTCTCAGGAAACTGAGACAGCATCAACCCCTATGCTACTCTGGGCCTGTATCATTTAATTGCAAAGTTGGTCTTAATCTGCTGTGTGAATTAACAGCCAATCCTGTTGTCTAGCAGTGTAGCAGAGTTCGAGGCAATCCAGTTACGTTTTACAAAAGATTTTTTAACCTGCAAATCGCAAGCAGCAATGCTTTAGTTTAAGCTAACCCTTCTGCAGTTGCTGTGCAAGTTTCAGCTCCCCTACGACTATTTCTGCACAACAGAACTGCCTACGAGCTCCAGTGTGGAAGTCACAGGGTTATTGGTGATTAGCAAAACTCAGAAGGTCTGGTGGTTTAATCTGGATCCAGGGCTTTTTGCTCTTTCACTAGTCAGCTTAGAAATGGTCAGATTTACTTACAAGATCTCAGTTCTCCCCATCTCACAAATACAGTAAGAGCTGGCTGGTTCCAAGCCACAAACTTTGGAAAGACGTAGCTGAAGTAAAAATGTGAACCCAACTAATTTGAGTGCTTGGGAAGCTTTTAAGTGTGTGTGGTTTTCGAGTATCCAACCCAGTTTGTTTCCTACTCATTTTACAAGCTTCTACCCAAGACCACCACGACTAACAGAGAACATAATAGATATGGGCAGGTGCTATTAGCACTGTGAAGATGTCACCTGAGGCACTTTCTAGCGAAGTTTCTCAAGCAAAGAGCTCTGCTATAGATGAAGTGCCTCTGACTTTGTGTTAATTAACAAATTAACTAGCAGCAGATCTATTCCTGGGACTGCAGAGTATGTCCAACTCCCACATGTCTGTGTAGAAGAGTCAGCTCCATGTTCATCAGCACAGGTCTGATGGGGTGGTCCCTGGGGCTGCTTCCTTGGGGATTAACAAGTTCAAGGCTGGTGCAAGAAATTTTGGTGAGAAGATATGTAGGAGATGAAGGACTTGCAAATTTGTTAATTAGCTGTGAAATAAGTGATATGTTTGCCAGTTAACTCTATTCTGTATTTCTCTGCGGGCTTGCAGAAGATAAAAAGGACATGATGCTCTCTC
>KL275012.1:0-23398 GCA_000699545.1 Podiceps cristatus
GCAGCTTCCCAGCTGCTCCTCCCCACACCTGGAGCGCTGCCTGGGGTTGTTTTGACCAAGTGCAGGACCCAGCACTTGGCCTTGTTGAACTTCATAAAACTGGACTTGGCCCATCGATCAAGCCTGTCCAGATCCCTCCGTAGAGCTATGGATGAAAATCCACTCCCAGTCATCATTCAGTGCTAAAAAGGTACCCGAGTTTTGGAGCTGAGGATTCAGCAGCTGCTAGATGATGTGTCAGTCAGTTCTACCACAACCACAAGGATCATATAACTCTATGATCCTTGGAGTCCCTTCCAACCCAGACCATTCTACCACACTTGCTAACAGCTACAGAGAGTTGTGTGTCCTCTCCATGTTGGCCTGAACCACCAGTTAAGCTCAGGCTGACTTTTGGCTCTTCATAGTTTGTTAACACAGGACAACACAGTAAAAAAATTAAATAAATTACACCTCCCTATGGACAAAGAGCCCCTCAAATGCATAAAAGGACTGCAGCTCTTTCTTGTCACATTTATTACCTTCTGGGCAGGAGCTATGTATTTATGAAAAAGCTCAACATCACGAGGACATTTGGAGAGCACAGTGTTTGTCGCTGTCTTGAAAAGATCTTCCATAACCTAGCAGAGAAAACAGAAGTCCATGAAAAATTAACACAGCTTAGATGTCCCGGACTATAAATAAAACATGGTACACATCAGCCAAAGGGTACGGAAGGTTAGACTGCATAAGGGTGCCAGCTTGAGAAGGCTCCTAATTAAGGAGCTTGCTCGGTAGCTGAAGAGGAATGGAATCTGTGTTTCTGCTACGGGTTTAGGGCTTCACTGTCTGCTGATGGCCTCAGTACCTTCAGTCAGGTACCTCCAGTGAAAAAAGCACAGCTGAAATATTCAAGCAGCAGCCCTTGTCAGCCACAAACACATATATTATAACCATTTGTGGTGACTGGTCTCAGATTAATGATTAGCGAGATGCCTTTCCTGTAAGGAGCAATTCAGGTTTTCTGCTTTGTTGTTACAAGAGGCAGAACTAAAGGAGAGGACAATAAACGCGTACTGTGCAGAGCGAGCCCATCAAACAGATCCCAGCGCGAGAGGCTCTACGCAGTAAGAGCAAAGCAAAGAGAACATGCACAGAGATGAGAAGAGAGCTAAAGTGGAGGACACATCAATGCAGGGATGTTTGAGAAACTAAAAAAAGATGTGGTTTCATTTCCCTAAACTAATGTGGATTAGCTAAATGACATTAACATCCAATTTGGATACACTTATCCAGTAAAATGGGCTTCACCCATGAAGAAATTAAAATGCCATTTTGGTTCTGAAGAAACAAAAAAACCCCATGCAACACATAGGATGCCGCTGCATTTTGATCAACCCATTTTAAAAGTAATTTTCTCTTTTTGGTTAAGCAAAGCAGACCATCCAAGACACTTGCTGTCATGCAGATTAAGAGTTCCCATGCCTCCTCCTAGGCCCATGCCTGCACAAAGCAGGCAGCTGATACCCGTGTAGTACTGATGATCCCAACTCTTCTTCAAAATCACCCTTTTTATTCTCAACAGAGCAATGCACCTGGGCTGCACCTCATCTCAGCCGGGGATGGGACCAGGTTTTTCCTAACAAAAAGCACCTCTGAAAATGCTGGCACATTCCTGTGGGGTTTGGGGATTTTTTTGGTTTTGGTTTTTTTGTTTGTTTGGTTGTTTTTTTTAGGTTTTTTGTGGGTTTTTTTGTGTTTTTTGTTTTGTTGGGGTTTTTTTTACTGTAAGCATAACTCACGCTTCCTTAACTGCAGCTCCACCAGCGATACCACGATGGGCAGCAGTTCCTTACCGCTGCAAAGCCCAGGGGAGACTAAGTGTGAAAGGATGAACCTGCTGTTCAGTCAGCGGATCTAAGCAGCAGGTCTCTGCCTTGCACAGAACCAGACCTTACAGGGCAAGGGGAACAAGGGGCTCAGCAATGAAGACGCTGGGCTACTGCTATAGGCAAGATTTCAGGCCTCCAACTGTCATATTTAGAACATCCTCGGCCCCTGTCTCAAACTGCTGAAACACGGCTCTGCGCTGGTGGACAGGCGCTGCACCCCACCAGCCTAGAGAAGCTGGTAAATCAGCCCATTTTGACTCCTTTGGAGCCTTCAGCCTCCTGTATCGATCCGGGCCCTCTGTTTAAAAAGGGAAGCTCCAAATAAAGGAACAGTATTATCATATGCAGATGAAGTTTTACCCCTACTGGTACTCAAACAGAGGAAATGAAAAGCTAGCATAAAAAAAGGCAAATAACCAGTCAGCTTTGAACTTTCTTCAAAGTAGCTAGAAAAAGGCTTATGCAAATGAAATTAGAAAACTTCTTGGCAATTCATCTGGTTTCACCAGGCAGAGACGAAGGGATTTTACATTAAGCTTCCTCTTTCCAGAAAATGAAAGTATCATCTGGTTTCAGAAAACCATGTTGTTTAATTAGCACTTTTTTTTACTCACTGTGCGATAAAGTAACAATTAGGTTCCCACAGCATTCAACATAAGCAGCTTCCTCTTGCGGAAAAAAGATGTGGGTGGTATGGGAAAAACAATCTGAGAAATATTTCCAGGTTTGAGACTGAGGTTTTATTCTGGCAAAAAAAAAAGACAGACACGTGGGTCCTGCATAGGCCTCCTCACTGCTCATATTTATGCCAAATGTGTACTAGGCAGGAACAGGGGAGGGAAAAAAGGGGAGAGGAAAAAAAAAAAGCTCTCCAACTCAGATGTTATGGCTTTAAGCAGATAGTATAATGAAGGACCAGAAAGGAGCCTATATGAAAAATGAGCGGAGAAGCACAACCCCTGGCTGGCTGGTTTGAGGGCACACGTGAGCTGGAGCGATAGGCCAAGTGATTGGTTTGACTGTAGCCCGTAAGAAACACGTTTGACAGGAGACTTCTACGGGGAAAAAAGCCATTGGAATCACAGCACGTAGCTCATCTCAGAGGTGGGACTCTTGGTGTTCGAAAGCCCATTAATTTGGTTGCTTTGTAATGGAAATGTAGAAATTATGCTGGTAGGAGGGCAGTGGAGGAGGACAGAGGTAAAAGTTTTCCCTTTTCCCTCATCCCTCCCAACCTTTATCTCTTGATTTTCACCTTTCGAATACGATCAGCAGTATCAGCCCCACCCGTCCCCAGTGTTGCTGTGGAACTGAATGGTTAACTCCCCACTTCTGATTAGGAACAGCTCCCAACGGCACTGTTTAATTTTTAACTTGGATTTTTTGATCCTGCAACTTATCCTCTTCCCAAATAAAATTATGACCAGACTTGAAAAAGAGAAAAATCATCAACAAAGCAGTGGCAAATGTCAGTGGCAGATATTGAAGGTGCTGTGCGCTACAAGAAGAGCTCAAATCATCATCTTTATTAGATGTCCAACCTGGGCTTGAATGTTTCCAGGGATGGGGCCTCCACCACCTCTCTGGGCAACCCCTTCCAGTGCTTCACCACCCTCATCGTAAAGAATTTCTTCCTTATATCCAGCCTAAATCTACCCTGTTTCAGCTTAAAACCATCACCCCTTGTCCTGTCCCCGCTGTCCCTACTGAACAGGTTCTCCCCCTCTTTCCTACAGGCCCCTTTCAGCACTGACCGGCCGCAATCAGGTCTCCCCGCAGCCTTCTCTGCTCCAGCTGAACCAGCCCAACTCTCTCAGCCTGTCCTCACAGCAGAGCTGCTCCAGCCCTTGGATCATTCTTGTCGCCTCCTCTGGACCCCCTCCAACAGCTCCATGTCCTTCATCACTGCTTCACTGACCATCAAAGCTGAACAATAAACGCTGATGGAAGTTAGGAAAGAGCCTCAGCTATGGCAGCCGGATGCCACTTCAGAGAAGGAACCTACAGCCCTGCAGATACGCCAGTGACCCTACAGAGCGCCTCACAGGACACTCGGAACAACCCTTGCCCGTGTGATTGCCAGTGTTTGTTCCCTCAAGACTGCAAGTCAGACTTGCCCAAGTGTCTTCGCTTTGGCACTGAAGACAGCAAGTACTCGGAGTGCAAACTGTTCTGGAGATCAAACCACATCCACGTGTCAGATCTAAGGTCCCTGACACTGGCACCCAAAAGCAGGGCTACTGTTGATTTCATTTCAGGCCTGAATTCCTTTCTGTAAAACAGGTAATAATGCTCCACGTCACTGGGCTGTAATGACAGCAAATTAATTTTGATGAAGGACATAACCAGCGGAAGACAATAGTTCTGCCCTCAGGACAGAGCTCAAATACTGTGTGTTAAACTGTATTCTCCATCTTAAAGTGATGTATTCTCCATCTATTAAGGAGACAGTGGTGCTAGGATGCGATCTTTTTAAGGAAGAACAACACTATGCACAAACTCCCAAAAATGCCCTCAGGAAAACTTCCTTCTGGCATTTCCTAACTTTACAGCCTAAGTTGTTTTCCATTTTTTGGGTTTTTTTGGTTTTCTTTTTTTTCCTTCATGGTTTTGTATGTGCTTTTGATGAAATTCAATAATGACTGCATCATATGGCCTCTCTGAGACCCCATTAGTGTCATGAGTGAAGCGGGATCCTTTAAATCCACTGTGCTGCCAAGACAGTGGAACAAAAAACAGAAGATAATGACCTACAAATACAGCTACAGGAGAGCTCTGAAGGGAGAGGGTGGCAGCAGGCAGCTCAGAGGACAGATGAGACTGGAGACCTTGCATCCAGAGGAGTGTAGCCAGCAGGTCAAAGGAGGTGATCCTCCCCCTCTACTCTGCCCTGGTCAGGCCCCACCTGGAGTATTGTGTCCAGTTCTGGGCTCCTCGGTATAAAAAGGACAGGGATCTCCTGGAGAGAGTCCAGAGAAGGGCTACGAAGATGATCAAGGGCCTGGAGCATCTCCCCTATGAGGAAAGGCTGAGTAAGTTGGGACTGTTCAGCCTTGAGAAGAGAAGACTAAGGGGGGACCTAATTGGAGTTTATAATGACCTGAAGCAGGGGATGCAGGGGGAATCAGCCAGCCCCTTCTCAGTGGTCTGTGGGGACAGGACAAGGGGCAATGGCTGCCAGCTGGAACACAGGAAGGTCCGCACCAACATGCGGAAAAACTTCTTCACAGTGAGGGTGACAGAGCACTGGAACAGGCTGCCCAGGGAGGTGGGGGAGTCTCCTTCACTGGAGATATTCAAGACCCGCCTGGACGCCTATCTGAGTGCTATGTCCTAGGGAGCCTGCTTTGGCAGGGGGGTTGGACCCCATGATCTCTCGAGGTCCCTTCCAACCCCTACAATTCTATGATTCTATGACCTTGGACCTCCAATTCAGGGACTGGAGCGGCGATGGCTCTAGTGAGTCTTGATGCTTCCATACAAATCAGACCCCTTCCACCATCTTACCTGACCTTCTAACTCCTCCTCTTTCTCACCCAGTTTGGAGGAAGAGTGCCTTGGGGCAACTTGACTCAACTTCTTGGCTAGACTCTTCTGGAAAGAGGCCACCGAGGCCTCTCCTTAGACACACTTACATACACCCTGTACACTCAACTAGTAGTACTATCACCCAGCCACGCAGCGTGGAGTACTGCCCTGAGCACATGGAACTTTCCACAGAAAGTATTGTGAAACCAGTATTGTGAGAGTTTAAGCTTCTCTGCAGCACTAAAACACGTTTTGGCACAGAAACGAAATTTAGATTGCATGATCGAGACACGTGAAACTTCACAAGAACTGTGCTCCTAATTTAGAAATAACTGAGCATTACTCTGTGCAATTACAGTGGGGAAAAAGAGACTTGCTCTGAGATTTCAGGCCCTTTGCTCCTGAATACATGTAACTTTGTTATTAAATCTTCTTTTTCCTTTTATTGTGTAAGGAAAGTTATGTTTCTTTTGGAGCTTTGTCTGAGAGAAAGATCTCCGGCTGCATCAGTGAACGGTAAACATGTACGACTTTGTAGCAAGGCTCTTCTTTCATGGTGTACAAGCAAATACTTCAAGACGTCCCTGAAGAAGCTGAGCATTCCCAGCACACTAACTTGCTGAAGTTAGAGGTATTCAGTCCAAATGTTGAATTCCAATTTTAAAAATAAATTTTAAACAATCCAGTTCTTTATGTGAGGACAAAGTTCAGATGCTAACCCTGGCCAAGAGCCCCCAAGGCTTTCAACTGGGCGTTTTGCACCGAACAAAGAACTTGCAGATGACGACAAACAGACAAACTGCCCAACGGGCTGATACATTAGAGAACACTGAATTTAGGTCACTTATGTGGGGAAAAAGAAACTTAACTTAGGCTTTAGAGCAGCTGTCAGTTTGGGTTTTTTTTGTTTTGTGTGTGGTTGGGTTTTGTTTTTGGTTTTTTGTATTTTTTTTTTTTTTAAAGAGAGATTGCCCAAGGATTTAAAAATAAACAAAACAGGAACTCCACTTCTGCAAATGAGAACATCACAAAAGTAAGCATGTTGCAATGTAGACTCGCTGTGCGGAGTGCAAAACGATGGCTGCTAGGAGACTTTCTGTTACAGGGAAAGATGCTTGTCAAAGGCTTTGGGACAGAGGGAAGAAGTGAAAGAAGAGAGCACAAGCTGAGGCTTCACAAGATGTTTAGCAAGAACAAAAGCCAAGCCAAGGGAGGAAGTTCCAAAAAAAAATCTTTCCCTGCAAATAACAGCCCTACACATTCCAGGACTCAAATCTAATTCTCTAAACTGTCTGAACTGGCTGTCTATACTTCAAAAAGCCAAGAAATTAGGGTTCTCAGCAGAAGAGTAGATACGTTCATGCTGTGTTCAAGGGTTCAAACACTACTTAACAGAAGACCCTGCTTATTATACTAAATAAAAGCAGTGAAAATTTCCATCAGCTCCTGATCACCTACAGAAACGGGGGGCTCAGGAACTAAGGCATAAACATATGCAATGCTCTAAGAATACATACAGTTGTTCTGGAGAAAAGAGGAGAGAAAAGAAAGAGTGGGATGTCGTTAATGATGGAGCACCCGTCAGTCCACCCAGACACCCAAGATGCAGAAGCAGCACACAAGAGAGAGGACGGCAGCCCTGCTGTCAGGCCATACTGACTCAGCAGACTGTGTATGATCCAGGCTAAAGAAACCACCACCTGAATGTTATTTTACACATCTGCAGCCAGGGCCTCAGGTCTTTTTCTGTTAAGGCTATTTCTCCAATAGCTTTCCAAGGAGCTTACCTGGCGTACGAAAGCGTGTGCGGATGTTTACTCACAAATCCTACTGGGCATAAACTGGCTTACGCTGAGACTAGTAAAATGCATTAGCATCCATCATGCTGTTAAACTGCAACCAAGAGGTCAATCCCGAAAAAATCAAAAGCTCTAAGGATTTCAGCTTTCTGCTAAAACCACAGTGAACAGTCTATGCCAGAGACTGTTGTTCCTACTTGAGCTTTCAATGCAGGTTTCACCGAGCTCTGTACAGCACACACCAAGGGACAGACTGCATAAATACCGCTCAGATTCACTGGAGAGATGCTGAAGGGTTTGAAGGGGACAGTGCCACTTTGGTTAGCACCAGTCAAACCCACTTACACATTTCCTGGCAATACAGCAACTGTGCAGCCTCCCGTTCAGATGGGGCCTGCGTTGGCACCTCTATCTTCCTTTCCAAATTCCATCTGTGGCCTTACCTCGACTGAGCAAAAATCCTCGGGAAGTCTCTGTGCAACCTGTACCAGGCTCACACAGGGTGAGAGGAGCTGCAACCTCAGCTGAGGGCAGGGAGCACAGCTGAGGGAGGAGGAAATTCTGGCACTGGTCCTGCAAGGACATTTGGAGCACCCACCTGCATGATGTCTTGAAGGCTTTCAGTGAAAGACAGCTCAGCCTCCACCATGTAGAACTCTGCCAGGTGCCGGCGACTCTGTGAGTTTTCCGCTCGAAACGTTGGACCGAAGGTGAACACATGGGTAAAAGCCCTGCAAGGCAACAAGAAACAGACAGGTCAGGCCCAGAACGCGAGTCTATTATAATGAAAGCCCCATCCACAAGCTCGCTTTTCTCCCAGGATCTAGAAACACTCGTGTTTCCCTTTCATCTTAACCAGTTTAATGGCACTGTTGGGTATGCTGCTATTACATTGCTTCGGCCGGGCATTAAGAGGGGTTATTCACACCTCTCCATGACTCAGTGAGGTTGCACAAACCCTATTCAGCCTTCACCTAACACCCTTCATGCTCAGGACACTTTTCTGTAGCCGTGTGAGAATAAATAATAACATTCTGCAGAATCAGATCACCAGAGAAGCACCTGGACATCGCACCAGCCCGGCTCCCCTTGCCCAAGTCCCTTGACATTTGAGTGGCAGCAAGGTCCGACCCTTTATGGGTGCTGTGACACCCCAGAGCCCAAGAGAGCAGCGAGGGTCCTGCTGCTGGAGCTGCTGGGCCGCTGACAGCAGCGAGGGGGGCTAGTGAAGCCCGGCGGGCTGGCCGGAGGGCGGACAGCTTGCAATCCCCCTCTAGTGGCAAGACCAAAGTTTATCGCCAAAAAAGCCTTTGAGATAGCAAACTGGGCTCCTTCCACACAGCTAAAAATGGTTCAGCTAAAAGGGGTCCCTACTGCAGAGGACACATCTGGGATATCATTTTATGCTGAAGCAACCAGTGCATTTCCTATTATGAAGCTATTTCTCCAGCAACCTTCTGGGCAGTCTATTTAAATACATCCTCTCTTGTTCTGCAGTCACATCACTGCGTTACGCAGGACACGAAAGCCTTCTTAATTTCTCCACTTCCTTCATAAGAAACCCTCCTATCAAACTGCAGCACACCTTTAAAACTTGTATTTTTACCATGGGGAAGCTGCACTCCAAGTGACACCTTTTACAGTGTGGGCTATGAGCACTTGGGCTCCTGGACATCCTCAAGCCAGTGAGAGCTTCCTGAGGAGATGCCTCGATAGCTGTGTTTCCTCCCATGGGAAGCAAACCATGACTGGGGAGAGAGTGAGCCGCTTCAGAAAAACCACAGACTGAGCAGCTGCTGTCTTTGGTACATCTCTAACTTGACATTATTTTGAGCTGTAGACAACGTGTAAGAGAAAAAGAAAAGAGATCAGTAGAGATTAAGCACAGTTTAACACTCGCGAAAGGATGCGTGCTAATTGCTGGGGTTGGCATTTGACTTGCATCTTGCTCTGCAGGCTTTCAACTTGAAGAGGATGTTTGCTGAAGTTTCTGCACAGGCAAATTTTGTTAAACTGAAGTTTAAATAAACAACACTACAAAAAGCAGCATTTTTCCTTTGCCCCTTATGGAGGCATCTGCACTGCAAATAATGGGACACACACACTCTGCTTCACTCAGCTGTGCCCTCATGCCACGTGACGGTTAAAGGTTACGATCCAAAGAAACAGCACTTTCTTTTCCCTGGAGTTGCTAGCACTGAACACACCGGAAGAAAGTTCCAGGTCAAGACTTTGAATATGCAGCCTGCCTCTAAGTTTCTTTTCCCCACTGGCTCTGCTTTCCCGGCTCCAACAAATACACCTTCTCTTTCTACTTTGCTCCCGTACCTGCACTCTCTCATACACAACCACAACATCTACGATGCTCCCCAGATTTTGCAGCAAACATCGTTCCTCAAGCATCATTTTCAGCATGCCCCTTTTCCCTCTGCTGCCCTTCTCGCTTGCTGCGATATTCCTGTAAACTTCTGCCGTCACTTGACCATCCTCCTTCAAACTGCCCTTTGCTATAGTGTCTGTAAAACCTCAGCAATGTTTGGATAAGTGATGTACCAAGACTATTACTCACTGCACAGGTCAGTATTATCTCATCAGTTCCTTGTGCTCCCCCATCTGCAGCCATCTGTTGTCTTGGGATAGAGAAACGTGTGTTCTTCCTCACAAGGCCCTTTTTTTTCCCTCCCCCCATGTTCCTACAACACCTGGCACAACAAGGTCTTGGATCCAAAGCTTAAGAGTCTCAACTGCTATAGCAATACAAACAACAAATACGAAACAATGAGTCACTTGGCCAAAACTGTGCAGTGTTTAAGGCAAAACTGGTCAAAAACTTTTGCTTGCCAGGCCACGGAGGTTGGCCTGCAGTGGGGAACGTGAGACGCAGGTTCTTGCGCTACCTGTGCCCAAGTTTCAGGCTTTTGCTAAAATACTTCAATTTGGGGCTCTTCAGTTAAAGAAAGAATTTTCCCTAAATACATCAGTTCAGTCACAAGTTCAGATTGTGACTGGGCCAGGACTGGACAGAAGACAAAAACATTTTGAAAATCTTGCAATTGCAGAAGTACCCACCCAGGACTGCTGGGTTTGATGTGCAGGTCTCTAATTTCCTCCTGGCATGAAGCCTTCAAAAATTAACACTTAAAACCAGAGCGTGACACCAGCTGGCTGCCAGGAGCTCCTGTCCCACAGAGCCGCAGTCTGGCTTCAGCGAGACACACGTTTCTCAGCTGCTGTCCAGGCACGGGCACCAGCACGGGCACTTCACTTAGCGTAGGGTACAGCGGCAGATGACAGTCTCCAGCAACGTGCGCGACTATGAGCACTCTGAACTGTACTTATTTCCCACTGAATAGTAGCCCATGCATGATTACTACATAATTACCTTCCAAGGGGCTCGCTGGCTGCAAGAGACCTAAAAATAGTAATAAAATAATAATAAAAAAAAATCCTTATTGCTCCAAGATGTCAATCGTGGGCAAACACTTCACAGTCACAGATTGATTTTGTTCTGCAAGAATAAGGCCCCTCTGTACCTGAGACTGAGCTTTTCATAGAATCATAGAATTGTAGGTGTTGGAAGGGACCTCGAGAGATCATCGGGTCCAACCCCCCTGCCAAAGCAGGCTCCCTAGGACATAGCACTCAGACAGGCGTCCAGGCGGGTCTTGAATATCTCCAGTGAAGGAGACTCCACCACCTCCCTGGGCAGCCTGTTCCCGTGCTCTGTCACCCTCACTGTGAAGAGTTTTTCCGCATGTTGGTGCGGAACTTCCTGTGTTCCAGCTGGCAGCCATTGCCCCTTGTCCTATCCCCACAGACCACTGAAAAGGGGCTGGCTGATTCCCCCTGCATCCCCTGCTTCAGGTCATTATAAACTCCAATTAGGTCCCCCCTTAGTCTTCTCTTCTCAAGGCGGAACAGTCCCAACTTACTCAGCCTTTCCTCATAGGGGAGATGCTCCAGGCTCTT
This sequence comes from Podiceps cristatus, assembly GCA_000699545.1. NCBI lineage: Eukaryota > Metazoa > Chordata > Aves > Podicipediformes > Podicipedidae > Podiceps > Podiceps cristatus. The sequence continues at coordinate 11,168 of KL275012.1, forward strand.
AATCATCTTCGTAGCCCTTCTTTGGACTCTCTCCAGGAGATCCCTGTCCTTTTTCTACCGAGGAGCCCAGAACTGGACACAATACTCCAGGTGGGGCCTGACCAGGGCAGAGTAGAGGGGGAGGATCACCTCCTTTGACCTGCTGGTTACACTCCTCAACAGTTTTGGGGAGGAGAAGTACAGAACAACTCCCACAGGAACCCATTTCAGTCTTTTCTCAGCTCTAGGCATCCTGCCAGGACCAACCCTCTCTAACTTGGACACCGAGCATCACCTATGTTTACAAAATGAACCGTTAGCACTGCAGCTTCAAGGACTATCCCAAGGTGCTCAACACCAGCAGGGGTAAGGGCTCTGTGATAGCCCGGAGAGAACGTAATGTCACTGGTGTAGGGCTAAACTTGCCTGCCTGCCCTTCAGAAGAAGAAAAAAAAAAACAACAACCCAACCAAACCCAAAATACATCCACATCTGCAGGGATGGGAGGAATCATTCATTTCTCAGGCTAATTGTAAAAGGCAAAGAGATACAAATAACTGTGAGAACTTCACCATGATCCTGGAACCCTGGCAAAGGGAAAGTAGCCAGATGTCACGCTGGCAGAGTGATCAAAGGAGCTCAGTTAATGCAAGTCATCTGGTAACGGCAATACAGCACTGACCACAGGCCTGGACATAAGAGAGAAACACAGCTAAAAATACATAAAATCACTGTTATCAACTCCAAGCGTGAACAATTATTTTTCATCCAGGCATCCATACGCTGTTTACTGTGCTCTGCCATTCAAGACATTTAGCAAACGCACGCTACACGAATCCGACCTTTATTTGTACTTCATCTGCTATTAAAAAAATGTATCTGTGATTTGATACGCTGCTGTATCACACTGAGCATGTATAAATATATTAGAAAAGAGGGATAGGAGGTGACTCTGCCCCAATTTCACAGTACCGAGGGCAAAACCAGTCATTTTGTTCTGTGTGCATTCAGCACCTAGCACAATGGAGCCTCAGTCCAGGGCTGTGACTCCTATGCTCCACGATGCAAATAATCAATCATTTAACATTCCCAGACCTCTGCAAGACTTCCAGCATTTAAAAATATCTTGAAAATTTTGGCTAAATCTCCCAAAGTGCCTAGGTCAGTTGGAGCTGTGAACACTCAAGAGTCTTTCAAAAAACAAACAAAAAAAAAATCAGTAGTTCTTATTCCTTATCTCCAACAAAAGTGCACACACAGGAGAGGAAAAAAAAAAAAAAAAAAAGGCAAGCCCAATAATCTTTGAGTCCTTTTCCTCAGCCATTACAGGCAGAGCAGTAATGTCTGTAATGCTGCCCGTGTACGTGCTACCAAAGAACACAAGAGAGGCTTTGAAACGAGTCCCTTTGGAGTGAGCTTCACCCGGATCAGAGCTCTGGACAGCAATTCCGACTGCGTTTATGCAGTTCACAGGCGCTGCTGGGGTCGACACCAGAAGGCGGCACAGAGCCACTTAATTAATTGCTCCCTTTCTGGGACTGTATTTTGCTCTGCCCAGTTCTCTGGGAAAATTTGAGAACTTAACGTGGAGGCCAAGAGAATATCGACAGCGCTCCTTCCGACATGCGGAAACGCTGCAAAAGCCAGGGCCTCATCCTGCAAAACACTGAGCTTGTTTGGCCCAGCCCGGCCGACAGCTTTGCCACCTTCTAGGTGCAGGTACAGGTCCCTTTGGAAGCCAAGAGCAGCGTCCGGATGCGCTGCCGGAGCACAGCCGCCTCCTGCACGGCCGATGGCTTGGCGGAGGCTCGTTCTTGCACAGGCTGCATGGGTGATCTCCGCTCTACGAACACCAGGAAGGGAGAAACTTTCCTCTTTTCACGTTTATTTTACACGCTACTAAAACCCTCTTCAGAAGCAGCTACCTCTTCCCCTTTGAGAGCTTTACGCCACGCAGAATGAAAGCTTGGTTCAATTGAACTCGTTGACAATTCATTATTGAGGCAGTGATAGAAACCAATAGAGAAGTATAAAGTATCTGTGCCCAAAGCTGCTTAAAATCATCCTTTTAATTAAACTCACGCCATGTTTGTAGGCCTGAGCATCTCTGCCTCACTGGCAATTTTTAAACTGCAATCCAAATATAATTAATTGGGCCAATGGTTCTCAAGCCAGGAATGGATTGTGCTCCTTTTCTGAGCCAGGACTCCAGGCTGCTACCAGGGTAATAAAGACTTATTTGTGCAGTCGAACCAAGGGGGGATAACTCTGAGCAAGGCTATTAATCAAGAAGACGCAATCCCTGCACGCTCAGCTTACAGCCCGTGCCAAGGTCACACCACACGGCAGTGACACAGCTGGAGGCAGAAGCTGGTGGTTGTGACTCAGGGCTAAGCACTAAACCACACCAGTGCACACAGCGATTCGTTTGTAGGGTGCCCTCAGTCTCACCCCAAAATACTACAGGTGTCTGCATAAACACAAATACAGTCATTACTCCAACAAGATCTGCAGCGAAGAGTTAAGCTGAAAGGTGATTTGTGCTGCTGAATCTTACCTTCGGTCACACTGAATCAACACAACATGGGACCCTTCAACAGAGTACGTGTTCCGTGTCCATGTCCTGTCGTGTCCCCCCCCTGCCCTGCGTCGTCCACACTTACCCACTCCTAAAATCTAGACTGCAAGAAAATCTAGAAACAATAGCTTCTAACCCAACAAGAAAATCTAGAAACAATAGCTTCTAACCCAAGGACAAAACAAGACATGAAGTCAGCAGAGGAGGAAAGGAGAGCAAGGTGACCCTAAAGCCCAGGAGCTTAGCTTTGGCAGCCACACTGTCCTTTCCCTTAGGAAGGGAAAAAATTAATAACGCGAGCCATCTAATTTAATTCCACTCTGTTCCGAGATGACCATATTCATTTGGAGCAGGGAAGACCTGCCTGCTCTGTCGATATAAGCTGACAACTTTGCTCGGCTGCCAGGAGACAGCAGTTGGTTGCAGTGTTTGACCCAAGGACGGCTGGGTTTGTTCAGGGATGCTGAAATTTCGATGTTGAAAGATGTTCTGGCCCACCGTAAGAAACCACACGCAGACAGACAACCGTTCAAACATACCGATGCAAAGCCTCCAGAGTCTAGTTTTTGGAGGAGCTGGAAACCCAGGGCTCCTAATGATGCTGGTGAGGTACGGGTGCCCAGCCGTTGGGAGAAGAGGGAGAACGTTTCACCTCCTTGAGGCAGGTAGACCGTGTTAAAATGAAACCTCAGAGTTGACAGAAATACCTGGGTTTTAACCTCAATATAAAAAAGTGATACTCACATTAGTGTTGGTTTGTGGTTTGGACTTTGCACAATGAAAATGCACGTTTCTCTTGAAAAGGCAGCAGGAGGAGACTGAATTTTATCCAGAAAAAAAAAAAAAAAAAGCAGGAAAAAAGAGTCATAAAAGATCCCTTATAGAATGCGTCTCTTCTGTCTGCCCTCCAAGAAGGTGCAGAGGAGAAAACCTGCCCCTTGACAAGGGCTTTCATAGCAGCATGTGAGGCTTAGGCCTGCAGCAGAGCTGGTGTGCTGAGTGCTAAGGTTTCAATTCACACTGCGATGAGATGGGACTGTACTTCCTTTTGTAAACAGCCAAAAATAAATACATAAATTAAAAAAAATAATGCTGTTTAAGTTCCCACACAGGCACTGGGAAGTGCCAAACTTCCCCCTCCAACCCCCCAGCCAGGCAGACTGCAGCAAGGCAGCCGTTTCCCTCGCTGCAGCCTCCAAAGGGCAGAGTCCTACCATGCCCACAGCGTCGCCTGCGCAGCAGCTCCCTCCTGCCACGTCCTCTGCTCCGGCTTCAGCGGCAAAAAAAGAAGAAGGTGGGACAGGGATCCTCCCCAGGTCATCCACCTCTGCTTGAAAATGATCCAGGCACACTCAAGTAATTAACAACGTGACCCATATACCCTAATTATCTGGCAAAGCACCCCTATTTTGTTTATTAAACCTCACAGCACACCTAGACGCTGCATTGTTAGAGATGGCAGAAGAATAGGGGAAAATCCAGACAAAGAAAATACAGTTACTCAGAGCCACACAACGTCTGCTCCAGGCTCAAAGATCTCACCAGTCTGGGTCCTCTGCCCTTTTATGTGACACTGTTGTACTTTATTCTCAGTGGAGTCTTGTTTTGTCCTAGTTTTGATATTGTTGTTTCTAATTAAAGTTAATAAAACAACAGATTAGCAATGATAACTCAAGCTAGGCTGATGAAAGGCAACATAGCAGTTAAGCGTTTATTCCAATAACCGTTTCCCATGCCCGAGCTAACAGAGATCTACAAAGCAGAGATATAAAATGTTGCAAAGATTTAAATAAAACAGGGAGTGAAGATCCCTTTCAAAACTTAATCATGCAGTGACTCCTATTCTAAGCCATATAAACACATTACCAACATGGGGGAGGGGGGGCGGTGAGCAATAGTATTAAATCTTCCCCCTTTCAGAGTGAAAAAAACACGTGTTCTCCACAATCTGCATCATAATAGCTCTGAAGGGGATTTTTTTTTTCCAGATGGACATTGGTTCTATCAACTCTGAAAATATGAATCACAGCAAGAAACTGCATTGGTGGGTGCATTACTGAACAAAGGGGGTCATGGTTCAGGCCACATTTCAGTTGGGGTGCAGCTATTTAAAATTTCTGAGGGCTTATATTCTACTCTAACTAAAGAAAGTAAATAACTGTACTAAAAAACAATTACTAAAAGCTGTATTAAATGCAACACGTTCCAGCTGACCGCAACATGTATCTATAACCATATTCTGCTTCAGTGCAGCGACAGCAAACCTGCGAAGAATTTCAGGGCTCACACTATTAGATTTGTGCACCTATTTTAAGGAAAGCTGTGGGAGCAACCAGGGATGGAGCTGCCTGCCTTAACATCTCATACTGGAGCCAGTTCTTGGGGTAGAGAGGCTCCTCAAGACGCAGGAGCTGCAGCCTGAACACAAGGCACGTTCACGCTCTCGGAAGTTTGCCCCAGCGTCATAAGCCACCGACGGTCAGCTGAGCTGCAGTAACCGATTGCCCACAGGCTTCTTCCTCGCCTCACTCGTAAAGTAAAACGAGTTCGCAGAAGCCGCTGTGAATGTGGCTACTATGGTACGGGGAACACGCGGGCAGAGGGTTATAACAGCCCTATTGTAACTCACAGAGCCACAGTTTCACTCCTCTGCAGCTCTCACGGTTGCGTCTGGGCACATGCATGAAGCCGAACCGCAAGGCCCTACGCAAACCTGGATGCCGGGATCTTCTGAGGCGGATCCTACGGCACCTACTACTGCTTTGAATAGTGATGTCAGAGTGTTCAGAGAAGGAAAAGGGACCCTGCACTGGATTCAGAAACAGAATGCTTTCTCAGCTTACTTGTAAAAGAAGGACCAAGTATTTCAGCTGCTGACACCTTCCACCAGATGAGCGTAAAACCTGTTTATCTGTTGCTACATGCACTTGATTTTTATGGTCAGGACATAAAGAGCACACAGTCCAAGACTGCTGGGATTGCACCCAGCCCTTCACGCGCGGGTCGCAGGGACATGGGTGAACGGCAGCTACTCTCAGCACACTCACCATGCTCTTTGCAAGGAAACTACCCGCTTCTCCTCCCCAAAAAGTGGACAGGCAGAAAGGACCAACAGCACATCCAGGCGGGCCGCAAAGCTCCAACCAGCCAAGCCACCCTAGGCTCCCTGTTGTACCTACGACGTTCAGGCATCGAGCCTCCCAGGAACAAAGTCATTAGCAATCCCTGCAGCAGTCATGAACCAGACTGAAGCATGTGGAAATCAATTACACACAGACATGTCACGGCTGCTTTTTATAGCTCCAATTAAGTCTCAGCCTAATTAATGGAAGTTAGTGTGCTAATTATAAGAGTCTGCGTTGTGAGTCAGACTCAAACAAATGTTGTGCAAGAAATGTCAGAGATTTTTTTTTCAGGCATCCAAGATAAATAATTACACTTATTTTTGTTAATTCATAGCAACAGGAATGTTATACAACTGGACATCATTTCTGCAGCTGCATTCAAAAGTATTTACAATCATACAACGTAGAGCAAATATTTGCTTGAAGACAATGCAATCTGTTCCATCGTTAGCAAGTCATTTTGGAAATCAAATTTTAAGGCAGCATTTGCCAGACTGCTGAAAACGAAGCCTCTTTTATGGAAGGCAGCCTTAAACGCATCTCTTCTCAGCTCTGCAGTGTTTTCTTGAACACCAACCCGAAATGACAGCTACCTCTCTCCTTCTCTTCCATGCTTTGAAAAGCAGCAAAATCCTGGCATTTTAAAAGTGAAATCGATGCAATTTCAGTATCTCCTGAAACCAACAGGAAATTCACTGCGTTCAGCTCTCTACAAACTCAGGCAGATACAGCTAAAATGGTCTGGATGACAGGTTTGGTTTTTTGTTTGTTTGTTTAGTTGTTTTGTTTTGTTTTGTTTGGTTGGGGTTTTTTTGAGCCTCTCTGCAACCAGCAAAACCAGTTGCAGGATTGCAGAGAGTAACTGGAATAGGCAGAACAGCAACAAAATCCATGACGGTTTAGAAATCAAGGGGATGTGCTTGAGGAGGGGAGAGGGATTAATTGTGTTTCAACTACGCAAAGTTTGACAGCTAGACACGAACGGGCAGATGTCACTACGAAAGGCTGAGATTTTAAGTTAGGCAGAAAAATACAGGTCCTGGGGAGAGTTGTAGAACTGAAAGTGAACCAGAGAGAATTCACTGAGATCATCTTGTAGATGAGACGAGTGAAGAGGAAAACGAGAATGAAGCCAAGAATAAACTTAGAAGGACGGAACAATTCAGGGTGGAGGGGACCTCAGGAAGTCGCTGGTCCAGTCTTCTGCTCAAAGCAGGCTCAGGAGAAGGCCAGACCAGGTTGCTCAAGGCTTTATCTAGCTGGGTCTTGAAAACCCCCAAGGATAAAGAGTGCCCAGTCTCTCTCAGCAATCTCTTCCAATCCTTGACTGATCTCTTAGTGATCTTTTTCCTCCTATATCCACTCAGAACTTCTCTTGTTTTAACTTATCCCCATTGTCTATTGCCCTCTGGTCATTCACCATTGCAAAGAGTGGACTTGTCTTCTCGGGAAGCTCCTCGAGGTCCTAGCAAGCTGCTATTAGGTTGCCCCAGAGCCTTCTACCCTTTTGCAGGGAACTTCAGAAGGATGTGAGATGAACAAGAGCCTGGAAACCTGATAAGAGAAAAGAAACAGAGCTAGGGAGGGCAAGGAATGAGGAGAGAACTACAATTTAGGGAGGGAACAGCTCCCAGAGCTTATAGGAAAAGCAGTTTTAATTAAGCTTATGATGCAAAAGGCAGAACAGACGGTGCATGGGATAAAACGTGGTTCAAGGAAAATCAATCCAAAACAAAGATGTAAACTCATCCCCAAGAGGGGATGAAAAGGGAGAAGCAGGTAGAGCTTGTGGGCAGTGCAGACGGGTGAAAGGAGAGGAAAAAAAATATGAGTAAATACAGCCAGTGAGCTGTGCTTCTTGGCAACGCTTGGTTTTGGCTGTCTCCAGTATGCCTCTGAATCATCTTCAGCTGTCACAGACTCTCCAGCCTACTTCAGGTCCCCAAAGAGGCCTTTATCCTCACCAGAGGATCACGAGGAGAGGAAATACCACAAGGACTTCACGGCAAACCAATGACATTTAAAACCAGTTATGGGGGACACACACAGTCCTACAAACTGCATCCTACCATGGACATTGGTTACTGACTCATCTCAGACTCAAGACTAAAGGGGAGAACTGTATTACTGAATAGTTTTCTGGAGACCTTAAAGAGTCTATAGATTTATAGCAGCTGACAATGATTCAGACGCCCTGGGCAGTCAACCTAGATGCCGTCACTGCAAATATGAAGTACAACGAAATAAGAAGTTGTGCCAACTAGGCCGTTCGTGTCACACAGAGACAAGATGGACTTCTCTGACCTTGCCTTCAATAACAACCATACGCAGCACAGCAGCCAGCCAATAAACACAGAACACCTCTCTTCCCGCTTCTCCTCGGAGAAAAAGGTTAAAAAACACACAAATTATAAACATCTCACTGCTCTCTCCTGTAATCAGGAATAGCACCAAGCAGCCCTGCCGTAAAATGGAGCCCTGAGCCCTGGACAACAGGCAGGCACGGGTATTCAGGGGATACCCCGAGGGCTGCAGGTGGGCTCTCAGCAAGGACAGCAGACGACAGTTCCAGACACATCTGGTAAGTCTTTTCCATAGCTCTTCTGCCCAGACTCTTCCAACCACAGTCTGCTGGTTTTGGCTGGGGTAGAGTTAATTTTCTTCACCATAGCTACTATGGGGCTGTGTTTTGGATTTGCGCTGGAAACAGTGTTGATAACACAGGGGTGTTTCCATCACTGCTGAGTAGGATTCACCCAGTGCCAAGGCTTTTTCTGCTCCTCACCCACCCCACCAGTGAGGAGGCTGGGGGGCACAAGGGGCTGGGAGGGGACACAGCTGGGACAGCTGACCCCGACTGACCCAAGGGATATTCCATCCCATATGACATCATGCTCAACATGTAAAGCAGGAGGAAGTGGAAGGAAGGGAGGGACGTTGGGAGTGATGGGGTTTGTCTTCCCAAGTCACCGTGACGCGTGATGAAGCCCGGCTTTCCTGGAGATGGCTGAGCACCTGCCTGCCCGTGGGAAAGAGGGAATGAATTCTTTGTTTTGCTTTGCTTGCATGTGCGGCTTTTGTTTTACCTATTAAACTGTCTTTATCTCAAGCCATGAGTTTTCTTACTTTTACCGTTCTGCTTCTCTGCCCGATCCCACTGGAGGAGACCAAGCAAGCAGCTGCGTGGGGCCAAGTTGCTTGGGGTTAAACCACAACGCACAGCTTGGAGGTTGTTCAGGAGCTCTGTAAAGCTAAAAGGTAACGCCAAACAGACACGACTGCCTAGCTGACTTTCTGTTCCCTACTACGTAACGCCACGGACAAATTCCCCCTCTCATACCTATCCTGCTCCACCCCCGGTTTCTAATGGACTTCTGCAGGACCCGCCTCTGCACTCCCACAGCAAATCACAGAGGATATGGGCCAAGACTGGATGGGGAAGGGTCTCCCAAGCATTTCTGCCTTCGTCTCCTCCCACAAATTCTCAGGGACCAGTTGTTCCTCAAAGCCTTAAGATTGGAGTAAGTCAACATTTTATTTAAGCTAAAGTGATTTTTTGAAGAATAGTTCCTTTTCTGGGCATGAAAAATTTAGTCTGGCTAAAACAAAGGGTAAATTTCACAGCATCAAATCCAAAAAGCATAAATCTTTACTGTTTTGGCTGCTTTGTTGATTGGGATGACCAGAACATTTCCCACTTTTTACTACTCTGAAAACATCATCAAAACACATTCATTTGCGAAGCAGCTCTGGTTACTATTATGCACTTATGTTCTTTGATCATATAGGAGCCCCATTCAAAGAGTAAGACCAACTTGATAACCACAAATAAAACCTTCAGAGTATCTAAAGGGTTTTGCAGTACCTAGAGGGTTAATACTGTGATGCATCACCCTGGTGCTTCTGAATCTAGAAGAGCTGGATCTGAAGGGATTCCGTACACCTGAGGTGCAGGCTTCAAAAACTCAGTGTGCTTAAATAAAATAAAAAGAGCAGGTTCACAGCACAGCTATGCCCCATTATGAATAAACACAGCTTATCTAAATTTAGATGGCACCGGATCCATTTAAAATGCCTCTAAGTACCCCACGCTACTGTAAGATGGGAACACGAAGCTGTAACGTAATGTACTGCATGCCGAAGGGCACTGATTTTTTTACCCATCCTTAGAGAGTAAGGTGCACCTGAGCGATACCAAGGGAAAGATATTTAGCAGACAGGTCTTGCACCTGTCCAGTTTAGCCTTCTGCTCCATCCCAAAGCAAGTTGTGTACTATTTAAAGGGAACAGACTGATGTAAGAGTGTGAGATTGCATTTCAAATTAATCAATACAATCCATTCTTTGGACTTACTTGACTTGTGGAACTATGTCCGTCAATAAAGGTCACAGCACACAACGGTTAATTAAGTGTAATACGTACAAATGCATATCATCCATCTTCTTTCAGGGATGCAAAAACTCCCCCCCACACACAGTTAAACAAACATCTTCCTCATTAACTTTCCCCAGCTAATGTCTGAGATGACACATCAGCCTTTGGCTGCCAAGTGACCTGCGCTTCTGCCGCAGCAGCCAGAGCACCGCATGAGAAACATCCTGTCCATCGAGAGCCTGTAGCCTGAGTATTTCAGCAGCCCACAGCCGTCTGGGTGGGCTGAGAAGAGACACTGTCTCTCAGAGATAACAAGCCAGGCAGAAAACAGCTTTCTGGAGAATTTTATACCTCTTGATTTATATGCAGAACTGGCTCTCTGAACAATTTCACTGCGGCTATTTACCAGCAGCCAATTAAACTGTGCAACAGTGATTAAATAAAAAACAGCTAAACATTTATTATTTGGTTCTCAATATTGGGTATGAGGCACCGACAGCAACTACAACACCTATTAGAAATATTCGTTAGAACCTCCACATGAAAAAGCAGATCTTCCAAGTTCACATTTTCTAAGGCAAGGGTTTTTTCCCCTCGCATCTTCAGGAGATTTGCACTGGATGGTAACTAATTGCTTTAAAAGTGATCTTAAAGTCACTACAAGTGCATAACGAACCCCCTTGGCAAGTGGCAAACAGCTGCAGTGCTACCTGCCTGAGATCCGGTCTCTGACAGGCTTTATCGGCCGTTCAGCCGGCAAGTGGCAATTTGGCTGAAGCACCACCTTTGAAGAGAACCCACATTGCAAGTGCTGAGAAAACTGTCTTCCAGTAAGGGATTGTGCTGATTTGACTCCATCTGTTTAACGTACTAATTAATTTATCAGGGAAATTCAGTGTAGATGAGGACCAAACCCCCTAATGAAAGAGAACTGTCTCTCCAACAGACTGACACTTTCATCCCTAACAATCTCAGTGAAATATTAACATTAAAAGCTTAAGGATTTTTTTTTTTTTTTAAATCAAAGTCAGTATTAACTATTTGACTGTGATCACTTTAGCGGCTAGAATGAACAAAGCATCAAGTGTGGAAGCCATGAAACAGGAGAAATTAGAACTGGCAGAAGGAATAAACACAACAGGAAGACTGAAGGAGACAGAAAAAGGAAGCTTGAGAAGAAAGAAGAAAAGAGGACAGGAATGGGATAGCTAAAATGTAAAGATTTTCTTGCTAAGACATGCCAGCTGTGAACAACAACAGAAAGACACTTAAGGTACTACAATTATTAGCAACAATTCTATGGTCATTCCCATAAAGAATATATCTCCAATCCGTGGCAAGCAGGAGACTTCTGGTATTTAAAACTAGTTCATAGATAAGTATTAAAAAGCAGTAGAACTCTCCCCTGCCTAGGCTGGCCTCTCACACGTCCTCCAGCCACTGCTGCTCAATTGGTTTCTGGCACACGTGTGGCAGAGATCTAATGGATACCAATGGGGCAAAATTACCAACTGAGAAGATCCCACAGATCAGGCCAAAAACTCATTTTGCTCACCCCACCATCACTTCCAAATGGAGCTGGCCAGACACTGTCAGGAAGGCAGGCACGTTGAAGAAATGGGTCTTTTCCCCAGATTCCCTTGCTTCATTTGACATCTGTAAGTCAAAAAAAATGAGCGAGAAGTCAGATAACTGGTGTTTGAATAAAAAGCACAGATCTCGACTTATTTTCCCTTGTTTCTCCTAAGAAATTCCCTAAGATTCAACCCAAACACTGCTGAGATGGAATCCAACAGTGTGGTAAGCCATAATACAATGCTCCCCATCTTTGCTCAGTTTGTAAGGGGCTCTAAAACCTATCTGAGCAGAAGATCCCTTTCAACTCAAACTATTCTATGATTTTATGATTCTAAATGCAGATTTTGTTAGAGTAGCCTCCGATTTTTGGCTCCCCGGTAAAGTAACATGCACATAGCTAAGGGCTCATGTACATAGGAGTTTGAGAGAGCACGTGCAGAAACCACATCTCATGTTTCTAGGAAATGAAAACATAAAAAATGAAAAACCCTCTGGAATATCTATTGAAGAACATTTTTACCACCAACATACAAAAGAAAAATGCCAGTCTATCAATCCAGTCTCCAAATGTAAGAGTGAAAGATTTTTCACTCTTTC
>KL275013.1:299-41588 GCA_000699545.1 Podiceps cristatus
AAACTGTCTCTTCTTCTGCAAAGCCTTCCCTTCGTAGAAGCACCCTAAAGTAACTCTGAACCACAGTCGCCTTGCAGATGGGTTCTCCCTGCTTGCGGATTTGGCTAATAAATGAGTTTCAGGGGAACAATACTATTTTTGACTGAATCAGTTTTTCCAGCTCCTGCGTTTAACCTAACTCCTCTCTACCTCCATTGTCCCCATGACTGGGAGATGCGACTGGATGCATTTATGCAACTTCCAAGTGTTTAATACTTCTTAAAAAGGAGAACAGTTTGCAATGGGTTACCATGAATATGTGTGAATTGCTCTGGGCTCTGTTCTTGTCCCCCTTGCATACAGTGCTGTTCATTCCATCCCTATTCTATGTGTAGAAAACTTACTGAACTTTCTACCCTGCTGTGACTGAGACCATGGGATCCGTTAAAGCTCTGAACTTGCCGCCCCAGTTAAGGATAAGCGCGGGAAAGCGATTTCAAAATATTTGAAACCAATGAAAGAGATAGCCCATCAGTTCATGGTGTGCTTTCAGGGCAGAACGCAGCATTCTGTGACAAAAACGTTAAACAGTTATTTCTCTACACATCTACACATAATGCTTAGAACTGATGGGTTCTACCCATTTTTGCTTGTAGAAAGAACTGCAATTAAACTTCCAGCCCTAGCAGTTTTTTAGTTTGGGGTTTTTTTTTGAGTAATTTAATTCCAATATTGGATCTGTTGAAAAATTATATATAACAAAGAGCTTTTTTTTCTCCAACTGCTTGTTTGTAAGAGGAGGCTTGCAAAAGTCAAAGAAGTCAACTAAAGTGGTGAAATAGCACATGCTAAGGGTCAATAAACCCCTACTCCTGGACTGGAGGTAAAAATAGTCCTTCACTGTGTGAGGAAAGGAAAGGAGGGGAAGGGTAGAAAGTTTCAGGTTCTTTCAAAACTATGTAGATCTGCAGTACTTCTCAGCTTACTCATTTAGCCAGTGGAGAAACAAAAGCTCTAACAAAGCAACTTGATGGGCTTTTCCTCAGTAGTTTAGGGGATTCTAAACAAAATGATGCAATAGAGAAATGAAAATGTTTATGCAGTTCCAAAGGTTTAATTTAACACAGCTTCTATTCCCCGGTTTAAAGGCCACAGGTTAGACAATGATGTTAACTGTCTTGTCCTGCACTTTTAAGAACAGTGATACCACAAGGGATTTTTGCAAAATGCTTCTTTCCCTTAATGCTGGATGACATCTTTACATCACTAAAGTACGTCTGTAGTATTTCTGATGTTAAATAGACACTGAAAAGAATTGCTGTATTGTAAAACAGGTCAATGAAGAAGCTAAAGGTGGCTGTGGTGCATGGGATGTAAATGAAGTAGGGTAGTATCTGAAGTTTGTTAAGCCTCTGCCATCCTGCCAGGAGGTCACGGAAATACACAAGGGAACTTGCAATTGCAAAGCTGAACTTAATTATCTCTTGTCTAACTCATTCAGGCTGTCAGCAACTTTTGGACATAATGGTTTTATCAATGCTGTGTCTTTCAGTCAATGACCTCCTCGTTCTTCTGCTTGGATTCTTGCCAGCGACAAGTTTGGGTTCTGATCCCGTAGAATAGGGTAATTTCCTTTGGAAAATGCACAGGGATATATTACGTTGCTGGGACAGACAAATTGAGAAATAGCTTTTCCTGTCTTTCTCTTAAATACATGAATTCACATTTCTTTCAGTAAAAGAATCTTTAAGGTAGTAAGTTTCTAATTACAAATCATAGAAATGTGGAGGTGACAACAGGCAATAGAAGCGGGTTTTTCCAAATGATGGGCCTCTGTAATAAATGGATGTGAATACCTTGGAGACGAAAATATGTTAAAACACTTTATTGCTATTTTTCACTAAAGTATCCTTGAAACGGGCATAACTAAATAATGAAGGATTGATGCACGACTGATCACACAAAACTGCTATTGTATTTTTTTGTCATACATTCCTATCTGCTTCCTCGGTAGAGAAAGAGCTGCTGGGAACAGTCGTATGCTACAGTCATTCCAGCATCTGGAAATAACTCATCCAGGCATACGTTTGAGAATATTAATGTTGTTCCTGGTGTTGCAGGAGTCTGGGCTGCTTTATGAGCTGAGGGGAGCCATGAAAACTAGCAAAACACTAGCAAATCCTTGTCTTCCCATCCCCTTACTGGCACTTCTAAATTTTTCTCTGCTGAATAGAGGAGCAACATTTTGAGGGTTTCTTTCCTAGCTCTAGTACTGCTGTTAAGGGTGTCAACTATTCTAGACTACTGATTTATTTGGTTTTGGAGTACTTTTAAATGGTGACTTACATTACATGCAGAGGCTTGTAATCAAGCTCTAGACACAAATACAAAATACAATGCTTCAGGTTTATTATTTAGAGCACTAAGGCTCAGTCTTCTACTAGTCTTCTGGTCTTTTGAATTTCAAGACCTTGCCCATGTCTGTTTGGGGCAGTCATAGATTATTGCAGAGGGACTTGCACAAAGTTCTTTAGATGTTTTGACCTGTTACATTTTGGACCTGGAAAACATTACAGAAGTTCTTCAACAAAATTGCCCTCAGACTTGAAATAGAGTGATTCATTGACTAAAAGGACAGGAAACAATTTATAAAATTTGCCATCCGGCCTAAAAAAAAAAGTTTTAACTATGAATGTACACTGTAAATTCAGCGTTATGTTGTTTAACGTAAGACTGGAAAGCTCGGCCCGCAGTTTCAGCCTTCTCACTGTTCCTTTAAGGCCCTGCTACAATTAACCTATGAACAAATTGCCCTCTAGCTCCCCCAGCTGAATCATTACAATGGAAAAGTGAACAGTTAATGACTTTCCCCAAAAGGCTGACCTGTGTTTGTTCAGCTTTGATTTCAGTAGGCTTTGCCTTTGGTAGTTTGGCTTTTTGATCTTACTTGCATTGCTCATACCCTGCCAGGGGTCTCCTTTGAAACAGCTGTACTGTTCTGAGGAAGACGGGACCTTCTGGACTTAGGTCTGTTAGCGGTGTGGAAATAGCCAGCACTTAACTAGAATTTGTGGGTAGAAGTGGTTTGGGGGACTGTCATGGTTTAATCTCGGTTGGCAACCAAGCACCACACAGCCGCTTGCTCACCTGTCCCCTCCCAGTGAGATGGGGAGAGAATTGGGGAAAAAAAAAAAACAAAACCTCATGGGTTGGGATAAAGACAATTTAATAGGCTAGCAAAGGAAGAGAGAACAATAATGATGATTATAAAAATCAACAAAACAAGTGATGCACAATGCAATTGCTCATCACCTGCTGACTGATGCCCAGCCTGTCCCCCAGCAGCAACACCCCTTGGCCAACTTCCCCCGGTTTATATGTTGAGCGTGATGCCATATGGTATGGAATATCCCTTTGGCTGGTCTGGGTCAGCTGCCCTGGCTGTGCCCCCTCCCAGCTTCTTGTGCACCTCCAGTCTTCTCGCTGGAAGGGCATGTGAAGCTGAAATGGCCTTTACTTAGTATAAGCACTACTTAACACACTGATGTTTTAGTTGATGCTGTCAACATTATTCTCATACTAAATCCAGAACACAGCACTGTACCAGCTACTAGAAAGAAAATTAACTCTGTCCTAGGTGAAACCAGGACAGGGACATAAGAGGGATAAGACCTATCAAATGTGTGAAAAGAGAAGAGATTGCCCTGGATGAATGAAAAGAATTTGATGAGGACCTGACATCTAGGAGCACGATATCAGGCAGCTTGTTGTCTTTGCAGTAGATTTTGTAGTTTTAATCCATTAGCAAGAGGACCAGAGGAGTTCTGGGAAGATATAAAGGATCATGGGAGGCTGTTGGGCATGGAAAGCACTGGAGCAAGTTACATAAAACTGGTTTCTCAGATGACATTGCAAACATCTGTATTGGAGTCCTTGAGGCCAAAGCTAGAAGTGGCTTTATAAGTTGTGACCTTATTTATATGCGATTGTGCTGTTTCTGTGGATGCGTGCAGCAGGGATTATAGCAGAAATGTATCTTCCAGCTGTGTAATGTACACAGGCTGGGCAATTACTTATCTCTCGGTGACTTTATGACAGCGCGTGCTCCTTTTCCCCAAGGCAACCAAGCTGCCATGTCCTCTTGAGCTTATGCAGTGCTGCTCTGTTGCTTGTGCAGAATATAGCATTTTCTCTTCTCATTCGATAAAACTTTTATAATGTCATACCCTGAGCAGGGGGTCATCATAGTGTCCGGGATGTCAAGCGCATTCTTCTCTCGCCCACAAAGGTCTATCATTTCCAAAGTGGTTGAATACTTGCCAGTCAGAGAAAGAGAGGAGACATAAGACAGCAGGTCAACAGAGGGCCAAAGTGAACCTGAATCAAGAACATGCTGGAGCCAAGGAAAAGGGCAATACAATCCAACAAGCACAAAGGAACGGTGGTGCTTTTCCTTGTTAATAGGCCTCTGAAATAGGCATAGGAATGAAGTGCTGAGATGAGCAAAGCTGCTTCTTATCTCTCATGCCATCATTATCTGGTCTTGACTTACTGATAAAATCTCAGAAAGCCTCTTAAGATCCAAATTTATGACACTGGTCTTCACTTCCATTTCCTGCAAATCCACTTACACTCTAAAGTGAGTCCCAGGTAAGTCATTGTCATAAGAGGACAAAAAACATTACTAGAAGGGAGTTATCAGAAGTACCTTTTCTGATTTAGAGGGTTAATTATTACACATGGGAGCATAATGGAATTCCATTTTCTGAGATTTCAATCAGATTAACTTGCTCTGTAATTCATGCAAACCATGGAAATATTACCCTTATCAAGTGAGTTTTATGTGACATAGCTCCACAATTAAATTCCAAAACTAAATTCCAAAACTAAATTCCACACTTGTGTCTGAAAATGGTATGTATTCAGTACATGGAAGTTCATGTAGATGACATTAGTCAAGTAGGAGAATTCAGAAGCTTATTGCTTAAACCTCACTTACTGACAACTTGCAGAAAAATCAACTTCTTTTTAGTAGATTTTTAAAGCCTGTCATTTTACTTTGTGCTTGTCTTGGAGTAAGAGCCCACATGTTGTTAATTACCATTCCTCAGGTGACCTACAGGAATTATTAAATTACAGTAACATAAAATCTCTTGGCCCAAAGGCAATTGAATGTGATGTTACTGTGAGTGCTAAGGTCAGTTCCTGTTTACTTGGATTTTGCATACTATTTCCTTGATGTCTTAGGGAAAGGCACATGGAGGAGGACGTGGTAAAGAAGAGATGAAAGAGGGTCAGATGCCTCTTGACCCTGTGAAGGGTATTGTTTTTGGAAGAAGGTAGAGTACAGTTGCAGTGCGCAGGGCGCATCGTCCTCTCTGCAGTATGGTGAGGAGTTTCAGACTGTGCTACTCCGGTCTCTCCATCAGAGAAGGGAGAAAGTGTGATGTTTGGAAAAAGAAGTGGAGAGGTAATATGGAAGTAGAAGAAATCAAGGCTCCAGCAGTTTCTTCAGGCAAATGTCAATTGCTAGGCCTGTCACAAAACAATAGTGAGCAAGCTCTGAAATAAGGATGATGACTGGGTTTTGTTCCTACAAATGTTTCTTCTGAGGTTTTCTTATCATGTGATAAAGAATTATCTTGATTCCATTAATCTGGTATTTTCTCTCAAGAAGTCCATGACATCCTAGGTATAAAATCATTTAAGTCAGTGTTGGTTGTGAGAATGTATGAAGCAAAGCTCACAGCCATTTATCTTTCTCCTGGCTACTGAATAGACTAGATGCATCCCTTTATCCTGTTTCTGTACTTAATCAATATTGTGCAGTTGTATGCCCTGTAAAAGGAATTCAAAAAGTCCACTAGATTAGGAGTGTGCTTTATTTAAACTCTCTTAATGCATGGACAGTAATATATTTCAGCTCTGGTGCGAGCACAGTTGCGGGGGCGGGAGGGTGGTGGTGTTTATTTTTTCCCCCGTCAAACCATGCCCCCCTGAGCATTGATACTCTGCGATCAGTATTTGCGCCCTCTTCTGGGTAACTGAACCCCTCAAACCTCCAAAGTTTTGGGTTCACCAGTAACTGCATTGAATCTGGGAGAGTCTTAAAAATTATGCAAAAAAGCTTGTTCAAATGACATGATGTGTTTCCTTGTTTTATAAGAAGGGATGTTTGGTTTTTGTTTTTTTTTTGTTTGTTTTTTTTTATAGATTGCATCATGCTGATGCATAGAAAGTACTGGTTCAATAATTTGATTAATGCTTATTCATTTGAACATGTTACAAATGAAAAGCTCGCTTTATATATATTAGAATACTTCTAAATGTGTAGCTTGTCCTTACTGTGGGTACCACTACTGCTTTGTGGAAGGAAGCAAATATTTGCTAACTTGGCAATACTGTAGCCTTTGGGGGGAGTTAGAAGAAATTTCACTGCATTCTCTAAGGTTTTAAAAATTAACTCCCCTTAAGAACAAAAACAAAGAGCTACTGCTAAGTAATTGCAACAGTGCAAGGAGTACACAGGACATGCATACATAATGATCGAAGATCCCCAGTAGATTGCAGTTATACACCCTTTATTTGATAGCCATTTGCAGTAGAGATCATTTTAAGGTCTGGTACCAATAGATCTGTAGTTGGAGAGATGCTTGCTTTAGGCTAGACTTTAGGTAGTACTCAGGGGTATTACTTGTGTTTCTTATGGACTTCTAGGCTGAAGAACACTTGCAAAGCCAGCCCTCCATCAGATTGAGTGTAATGTCACTTTCTGTCTTAATTTCAATAACAATGGAGAAGCTGATTCTCACTGCCAGTTTATCATATTCAGAACCGGTATGCTCCCTTTGGCTACGTGCAATTGTACCTTTGTTCAAGATGAAAGTGAAAAGCCTACGTGCCTTATGTAAGGCAGAGACAGAGGTCAGGTCCACCAAACCTGAGTTATTGCCTATAGGGTTCCTGGGTGCCTCTGTTGCTCACCACGTGGCCCTTCAGCTTGTCCTCCTGTTCAGAGCATTGGTCTTTGTGTCCTAGGCAACCCCAACGGAGAGCGCTGTGGGAAGACTTGTTTGGAAGAGAAAGTGAAAAGCCTACGTGCCTTATGTAAGGCAGAGACAGAGGTCAGGTCCACCAAACCTGAGTTATTGCCTATAGGGTTCCTGGGTGCCTCTGTTGCTCACCACGTGGCCCTTCAGCTTGTCCTCCTGTTCAGAGCATTGGTCTTTGTGTCCTAGGCAACCCCAACGGAGAGCGCTGTGGGAAGACTTGTTTGGAAGAGCGAGGCAGCCAAGGGAAAATGGATCTATTGTTGTATGTATTAACTGCTGGAGCTACGTGCCTGTTTGTCAGACTGCCTTCACCTTATGCTTCTCTGTCAAACACCATGTTCATTTTTTATCCATAGGCTTGTGGACATAGATGGAAAAATATCTTTTACATAAAAAATGAACACAAACTCCCATATGGTATTTGTTTTGCTGTCTCTTCTGATTTTCGAACTGAACTGAGCCGAAGAATATGCCCATGCTATATAGGTAAGCAGAATGCTCGGGTCCTTTGTAGGGAAGGGTAAGAGAGAGACTTGCATGGTGCAGAGTTTGTGAAGAGCCTGTGTTGCTCTGAGCAGGCTTTCTGCAGCCAAAGATTTGAAGATTGAACGCTGATGATACAAGACCAACTTAGATTTAAATTTGTTAGCAAGAAGTTTATCACTTCAAAGAAATGCTGCTTTCAACAGGCAAAAAAAAAAAAAACAACCCCAAAAAAGCCTCAAATAAGGCATCAGAATACTTGCTCCTGGGACTGGATCACTGAAGGATGTGTGCTTCTCAAAAATAGGCCAGTAGAGGACATCCTTCCTTCCTTCGCTCTGTCATTTGTTCACTCTGCTCAGGACCATGCCTCGCAGCAGAGCAGCAGTAACACCTGCAAGCGGTGGTTGCCGTCCACTCCCCAGCCTTTCATACAAAGCTGCTGTGGCTCCTCAACACGGTGTGTGTCCCTGTTCCTTACTTGCCTCTTGCCAAGGCCGCTGCTGTGGTGTGACACCTTCAGTGGCCCTTCCTCAGAGGAATGCAGGAGCAGAATAACAGTCAAGACCTGAAGCTATCAAACAGCTCCCTCCCTGCCTTCCCTTTCATACCTCTCTCCCATCCAGGAGAAGGATCTCGTGATCCTGCCCCTTGCCAGTGCAAGGAGGAGGTGACAATCTCGCATTTCTGTGCAGACCGATAGAGTAATGCCACCAAACGTCCCGCTGTTGTCTTTGGAGACTGTTACAAACATTGGTGAAATCATGGTTTTATCTTCAGTGACTTTTAAATGAACAAATTTATGGATGAGATGAAGGGGAAACTCTGATGGGAGGCAGTTAGCAAAGAAAGTCAGGAAAACAGAGCTGGGAGAGTTGGATGAAAAGACAACTGCTAAGGATGATAGATGCCGGCATGTCTAAGGTATCCATAACACAAGTCCTTCCTTCAAAGCTGTAATGGAGCATCCGGGCAACTCCTATCAAGATACATAAGCCTGTCAATCAGATTATGCCTGAATTATACAAGGAGTGGAAGAAAAGAATTCAGCTTATCCAACTGTGCTGCTCAAATTATCCCTGCTATTTCCTTTGGCTTGTTATTTTCATGGAACAATTTAAAAAGAAAAGTATAGCCTTTAAAGTCAGGAGATTTCAAAGGCAGCTGTGATCGAGTGATACAGTGCTTTGAGTTTGTTACAGTACTATACTGAAGCTAAAGGCTGTACAGTGGAAGCTGATGGGTTTAGTTTTATTACAGTGCTGAAAACAAATGTCGTTTTGTTTTGGTTTTAACTTGTTTAAACTTCTGTTGACCTGGTAACAAGTTCAGAAACTACATGCTTCTCACCCTTTTTAATATTTCTTTTCAATTCCCAGATCATGTGCGAAAGTTTGGAGAAAACCATGGGTCATGCCAGGCTGGAATGTCTAGTTTTTACATTGAGGTGTGTATTAAAGATACCAAACTTCTCTCCATATATATACTTACATATATGTATATATACAAAAAGTGTATATGTAAATGCAAATGTTAACTCTGTCCTTCTTCGTGGGAGGGAAAAAATCAGACTTTTATCATTTCTCTTTAATTGAATCTTGATAAGACTTGCATAATAATTCTAATACTTTTACTTTTTAATCCCAAGAATGCTTTTACACCTTACTAAATCCAAAATTACTTTTTATCCAGAAAACAAGCACAAATATAACAGAGTGTGAAGTTATTATTCTCTTTAATCTGTTTGATGTAACATTAACACTAATAATGCTTAACTTCTTGCTTTAGGGAGTAATACTCCGTTATTTAATCTCCATTTCACCCTAAGATTATGATTTCTAAAAATCTGTTTTGAGAAGAGAATATCCTGTTTGTTGCTCTCTTTTGAGTTGTTCACAGCTCAGAGTTTTTAATAAACATCTTTCTAAAAAGTGAAAAATGTCTATGATGTAGTGGTAATCCCCCAGTACTGAGCCAGATGCATCTCCGGTAGCATTTCATTGAGTTCACGGAAGATCTAAAGAAAAGCATTTGACTTGTTTTTCTTATCTTCATGAATATTTAAATACAAATAACAAGGCTTTGTTTTATTTTTCTTTCAGGACTTAATTATAATGGGAGCCCCTGGATCATTTTATTGGACTGGATCTGTTTTTGTATACAATACAACTGCAAATACAATCCATGCTTACACAGATTCAAATAACCAAGTGAAATTTGGCAGTTATCTAGGTACTTAAAGCTATTTAATACTTTGCACAAATATAAATTAAAGAATTAGTTAAATAGCTAGTCTTGAATTGAGTGCACAGTGTTTATCGGTGCTTTTCTTATTAATTCCAGAAGCGACAGTTCTAAAGATGTGTTCTGATTTTGTCAAATATTATTTAAGACTTCCTTTCTGTTCTTTCTACATGGAAATTTCTCAAACAGTGGAGTTCTGGTTTTATCATCTCTCCACTGAGTTTCTATCATTTCTTGATTTAGAAGGTAGAGATATGCTTCTGATTGGCAATGGTTTGCACTTCACTGCTAAGTCTGAAATGCTGCCAAGGGCTTTCATACCAAAAGACATAATGATTTCACATGTAATAGAAGTTTGAAAAGTTTCTTACAAGGAAACAAGTCTTAATTGCATTGTCAATAAGGAGAAGTTTGCTATGATCTTAAGAGACAGACTTGCCTCCAGTTGTGGTTTTTTTTTTTTCTTTTTAATTCCAACTATATCTTGGTCTGGGTACATGAGAAGGCAAACCTTATATATGAATGTTGGAAAAGAAAGCCATGAAGTTCCTACTCATGTACCTATATCCAAGTAATTAGCTGAATTTAGTGCTAGAATTTGTAGGGGTTTATGCCAAGAACCGTCAGCAGCTTCCATTTTCTCACCACTCACTAAGAAAAACTCATGTCTTCCTGAACTCCTGAGCAAGAATATTTTTGCCTCTGACCGTTGTTTTTTTGCATTTTCCCATTCATAGATCCAGTTCATGTGGATAAACATTTCCTGTTCCTGGTTTTCCTCTTTTGACAATAGGAAGCAGGCATACGTTATGAAATAACTATTATAAAATAGAAAGTGGCTAGCACTTCAGCATTCAGTACATGACTAGCCATAATTATCTACTTATACTGTACGTCTTGTGCCAGGGACTGAGAAGTTTGCTTCTTTATTTACATTTTTCATTAAACTGTCAAAGAGTGAGAATTTAGAAATTAGAGATTGCAAGAGTGTGCAAAAGTATTGTAACATTTTCCGTAAGTTGAAAGAAACAAGGCTGTTTAAGTACCAGACAATTAAAAGAAAGAAGGAAGTTAGAAAGAGAAGCTGTTAATACATATAACTTTTGGTAGTATTTCCTTGACTACTTCAGAGTACCTTGGAGATTAACAACAGACTTCTTTAGAAGGAATTAAGTAAGTCAGTGTTTCAAATCAGCTGGTCCTCATGAAAGAGTAACCTTCGGTGCTTAACAAACTGCCTTAAAGAAATCACAAACAGGCAATTTCTTTTAGGAATCTGAGAACTGCAAATGATGTGTCAGAAAACTGAAAAGCTGTAGTAATGGTAAAGAGGAGAGAATTCTGGCATTGGGAATAAAGTTTCATTTGACTGTGCCTTTAAATTTAAAGGGTCAATTAATGTGATATCTGCTCTGCCCCAATCAATTTAATACCACAATAAAAATGGGGACTATCTGATTACTGTATTTTTTGTGGTGTGCTTGGCTTGGGGGAGGGGGGTGTTAGTTGTTTTGGAAGCTGATTAGAATTACCAATGTTTACACTTCAGCAAAACCAAAAAAAGTAGAAAATAAAGGTCAGAGGAGGTAAATTAAGGTTCATCCCCTCAAGCTTAGTTTTTTGTTGAATGAGTAAAAACTAGGTGTTGACCTTTAGATGATACATTGCCTTGTTCACCTCTTTTAGCTTAAAATATGAAAAGAAAACGCTGGCTTAATGTGAACTTGAACTCTAGACAGTTGTCTTCACAGATGAAAGATTTAAGGCTCATCCTCATCTGATCCAAGATGATTTTTCCCTTTTCTCTGAATGCTGTGAAAATCGACAGTCTTTCAGTGAATGCAAGAGTAGCAGAACATGTTAACTGTCTTCCCTGTTTCAACGTAGCTATAACGTGTTTTGGAAGGAGTAGGGATGACTTGTGTAGCTGCAGATTAAGACGTTAGCCTTCAGTTTGCGATTCTGTGCAATTCTGGCTGGGCATCTGCACCAAAATATGGTCCTGTTTGTGAAGAGCCATGTCCACGCACAGAAGTACTTGGTTATGTAGATTCCTTTACAAAAGCTGATGCAACATTTTCTTATTACATAATCAAGCTTTTGCTCCAATTTGTTCCTGACATTTTCATAGGTGTATATCCACAATGCTCTGTGCGTGTGTATGTATATGTGCACATGCATATAAGCAGCACTATGTTTCATTTTTCTGCAGTCCAATTTCAACAGTAGTCAAATCTTGTGATTTGCACGTTGCACTGTATGGATATTTGGATTTTATTTGTATTACGATATGGACTCACTGAACGATTGTAGAATATGCATCACAGAAGGTGTTTGTAATTTATTTTATTGGCTTTTAAAGTATGGCAGAAAATTGAGGTCCTGGGAAGAAATGAGTGTTTCTGACACTTGTTTCTGCTTGCTGCAGCTTACTGTTTGTATTGACTTTTTGCTTGTATTTCCAAAATTTTCTTTTCCGTTTCCATTGCTAACTTGCACGAAGTCTGAATGTCAAACTCACAATAATTTGTGCTGTTGACAGCTTTTATACGTCATGATCCTTTTGTTGTTTTTTTTGGGGGGGGGTTGAGTTTTTTTCTTTATATAGCATTTCCAGTATTGACTAGTGCATTTCCAATTTACAGGATACTCTGTTGGAGCTGGACATTTTCTGACATCAGCCAGTACAGAAGTAGTTGGAGGGGCCCCCCAACAGGAGCAGACTGGTAAAGTAAGAGATTGTCTGTACTATTGGTTTGAAGAATATCCCCTCACATACCCACCCATGATTTTCCAACTTAGATTAACATATTAAAGACAAGCATAGAATATGCATGATTTCTCACAGGGAGAAAGTCAAAGAAGGAATGTGGGAAGATAGTCCAGATAGCACTGCTGTGAACTGTGGTGTTAAAGAAAGGTACAGATAGGAAACAGTAAATAACTGTATCTTGTGATACTGCGTGTTGCTCACTGTTTCTCTAGCACATGCTGTAGAGGAAGCACAGGAAAGTATTTCAGATTACTGTTTGCTGAACTCCACTTATATTTTCTTTTCATTTTAGGCATACATTTTTAGCATTGAGAAGCAACTAAATATTCTATTTGAACTAAGGGGTAAAAAGGTAAATCTTTCATACTACTTTTCTGCACCTTAGAACTTCTAGCATGTCTTGATCAAAATTCAAAGAGAATGTGGTTTCTTGTTTGCACACAGCTTGGTTCTTACTTTGGAGCTGCAGTTTGTGCTGTGGACCTGAATTCAGATGGCCTCTCAGACTTGCTAGTTGGTGCTCCAATGCAAAGTACCATCAGAGAAGAAGGAAGAGTTTATGTCTATATCAATTCAGGTTCTGTAAGTATTTTCTCTTAAAAACACATGGTAACATAGTTATTCTAGTATAACAGGCTAAGAAGAAATTTCCCATCTCTTACCATACAGTATTTCAGGATCTAGGAAAACCAGCTCTAGAACCGTGATGGCAATCGCAGCAGGACAGTATAGCACACCTGCACAGGTTAGCTGTATAAACTGTAACGTGTCATTACATACGCTAGCGTCAGAACTGAGGACACTGGCTTTGTTGCATAGTAACTTCAGGCGGTGACAGCTTGCCACTACAGCCTCTTCACAGCTCTCCTCCACTACCACTGAACTGGCACATGAAGAGCAACTTACTTAGCACTTCAGAAACAAACAAGGAATGAAAAATTTGCGAGCAGTTAGCGATACGCTTCAGGAAAGAGATTAGTAGTCCTCTGTTTGGCAAATAAAGTAACTGGACAGATCGTGCATTAGAATTAGCTTTCTTTTATTCTTTTTAAGGATCAGAAGTGGAAGCATAATCACTATTTTTTGTGTGCTATTGAATTTGTCTGGCTTTGCAAATTTTATCTCCATATGTTATTTCCCTTCCTTCCTCTCCACACTAATACATGCTTATTCTCTTATGCTCGCAATTAATGTTTTCTTAACATGTTTTTCTCACAGAGAACTAAGTCACTCCTAGGTAATACCTACAACTAAGGCACACACAATAGCTCCGAAGCAGCTACTGTTTACTACCTTTTTAGCAAACAGTTTTCACAGAGCAGTAAGCCCCTGTATACAAGCTTGCTGCTGTTTACAGGTGTTTGCTGTGGGAACACATTGCTGTTTTCTTTCTTAAAGAATAACTTTCTTATTCTTTGTTATTCTTATACTAAATACTGTTAAATATCTTTGATAATGCTCGCTTCTGCACCAAGGACTTCAGTAGGATTACATATTGGCATCCAGGGCAGATTTAACATTTTGAATAATATTACAGGTCACCTCAAGACACTCTGTTAATGCGTCATTGACTCTGTTTTCCTTCAGGAGGCAAAGATGGTAGAGCTGAACATAGAGCTCAGCGGGAGCGACTCATATGCAGCCAGGTTTGGAGAATCCATAGCCAATCTAGGAGACATTGATAATGATGGTTTTGAAGGTAAGTATATAAAGAAAACACCTTGGGTTCAATTCACTATGAGCAGTGGACTGTCACTATAAACAGGAGGATTATGGAAGTCTGAGAAGACTTTCAATTGGTGATTTGACCTTTCTTTTCTAGGCCACTGACTTGAAATATAGCTGTTTCACAGTCATTGATGTATAATACCAAGAGATTAGGTTCTGTCTTTAATAAAGACTATGAGCATAAGGTGATAACATAATCTGTAATTTTGGGTGCTGGACTTCAAGTGGAATTCCTAAGCCTGTTTTAGACATCTGAGACAATGGTTGTGGAACAATTTGGTGATTTTGTAATGTCGTAAATAAAAATTACACATTGAGTCAAGATCTGCTTCTGTGTCACCAATAGGAAGTACTAAGCACATGGGGGTATTGAAAACAACCTGCAGGCTGGGAAACTATTGTGGGACTACTTCCCACTCAGGCCCTCTGGTGACTCATCAGTTGTGAGCGTGGGCTCCCGGTGGGGCTAGGACAGAGAACACAGGGAAGGACCTCCATGGCCATGGCCCAGTAGTGAATTCAAAATGTTAATAAGGCTCGGAAGGAGTGTTTTCTTCCCATTGTCTATACAGGAGAATCTGTTTCAGGTACATAAGGTTAGATGCCTAAACAGAAAGTGAGACTATCCTTCCTTCCCCACCACCCAGGCTGAAACACCCTCTATAAATATGATGAGGTGTGGGCTGAAATTTCAGCTGATGTTCAGGTGGAACCCACTCAGAGGGCAGAGACATTCAGACTTCCCTTCTGCTTCCAGTCAGGCTGCCCAAGATGTATTTGCCACAGAAAGCTCCGCGGTCTGCTGCTCTCAGCTTTCTTCCCTCCGAGACCATTCACTGGCTGTTTAGGTAGCCTGGAAAAACAAAGCCAACTGGGAGGCCTCCAGCTAGACTGAAGGCAAACAGAGGGGACCTGGCCCAGTGGCTTCATTCATCTTGTCATGCTTTCAAACAAATAGGAGTGGCCAGTTTTCCTGTCTGAAAAAGTGGTATGTGTTTCCCTCCAGCAGAAGGGCAGGCACAATAGGCTGTGTAGGGACAGGATAAAAATATGACAGGCATTTTCTACTGTTCAAAAATTCATAAACAGTTTCAGTTTTTCTATCATCAAAAACTTGGACTGTATGCAGAGGGAGTCTGTATCCTTTGTGCAAAAACTGTCAGCTTTTTCTGGGACGTATCTTTACCAGGTCCACATCTTTCTTCACACTTCTGAATTACTCTTTTTATTTGCAGTTGCCATCCAGGGTTATCCTTTCACTCTTCCCTTTGTCTTGCGTTCCTGGTCTGTCATTCTCTTCTTCTCTGGTCTCCTTTTCCTTCAAGTAGTCTTTTCCCCTCCCCCTGCTTTGGTACCTGTTCCTCGAATTCTTGTTAAATTCTGTCTCGTTTCGCATCACCGTCACGATTTTATACACAAGTTTCAGTTTTTGCCCCAAAACATTTGCAAACTGCAAAGGAAAACAGTATCCAACTGTAGGTAGGGCTGGCAAACAGAGAAGTAAAGTCAAATTAATAGCAGCATAGCAAAGTAGATGCATGGCATGGAATATAATGTAAAACAGGCATCCTAAAACTGCAGGGGGAGGTGGAGCGAACAAGTGGATTAGCTTTTGAAGGGAGCAAAAACACTGAAAAGAAAAAGTAGAGGGAATATTGAGAGTGTCAGTAGTAAAAGAAATTTTGTAAGAAAAACAGCTGGAAGCAAAATATAAAGAGAAATTGGGTGTTAGAAACCATTTGTCTGTAGTAAGTAATAAAAAAGCACAGCACAGCCAACTTCTTCGATGATCTAAACCATCAGTATCAGCCCTGTGAAGATAATGGCATGTGTGTTGGTGTAGAATCTGATCTCCTCAAGAACATATGCGTAATTTTAATTAAACAGCACAACTTGGCTGTCCTATTTTCATCTCATCAGTAGAGAGACATATTTTGTTTTAGTCACCAAAGTATGGATTCAGTCAATATGGATTCAGTCAGAGAGTTGTTCAGTAAAATGAAATTGTCAGAACTTTGCTTTTCTTGTGATTTTGGTTAGGTGCAGCATACAGTATTTCCAATTTGCAGGTAGCTCAGTTTTTGCTTATTTGTGAATTAAAAGGTCACAATTTATATTCATGACTTTCAAGATGATGTAATTCATCTCCCTCTCCTTCCCTCTCCACTTTTTGCTTAACAACTTCTGGCTGTTTGAACCATGGGGCTTTTGGGTAAGGGCTGTTGAGGGTGGGTGGCTGGGCTGGTTTGTTATGTGCTGCCCTCACCCCTCTGGGATTAAATCATCTCGGCATGAACCATATCCCTTTGTACAAACCAGCTACCTTCATTTCCTTGTTAAACGCCTGTTCGGACCTGTTATCGGCTGTTAAGGACACTTCATAGTAAAAGAAATGGTTCATTTTGGGCAGTGTAATAAGATTACTTCTTGTGTTTCAGTGATTTAATCCATATGGGAATAACAAAGTGCAGGAAAATCATTGTGGTTCCATGACTACAAGGTTGGTCTGTGCTCATTTTGGCTCTTCTCCATCATAACCTCTTAAAGGTCAAGTTCAGTATTGGTAGGAACAGGGTTTGTCTTGAACAAAATGCCTGTATTTGGTATTGGGCCCTTGTTTTCCAGAAATGTAGTACTTAAGGCAGAGTCAGGTCACTGAGCTGGTCTGTGTTGTTTCCGTTTGCTTTGTGTCTACCTTCAGCACTTCTTTTGATTTCAGTCAAGTTTCAGTCAAGTAAGTTTGGTCTGGCATTGCACACATCATGATTTGGATTTCTTTAACTCTTCCTTGTTCATGTTTCCTAGTCAGCTGATTATTGTTAAATTGTCTTTCCACAGATGTAGCAATTGGGGCTCCACAAGAAGATAATCTAAAGGGGGCTATTTATATATACAATGGAAGGGAAGATGGAATAACGCCATCATTTTCACAGGTAGGTTTTTTCAATGAAAAATACCAAATCCAGAAAAAAAAAAAGTTTTAATTCAAGAGGGTTTTCCCTTCATTTAACACACAGACCATGTGAAATACTGTAAAAGACTTCAGAAATCTTTTACATAGTCTATGATTTCCAGTCATAATATAACCTCTAACAGAAGAAAAAAAAATGCTTTGGACACTTCAGACAGGGTTTATGGGATATAACATTTGCAGTAATTGAGGAATATTACTTTCAGAGGTATATTTTCACAGGTAAGCATGCAACTCACTTCAGCAGATGCTAACGTTTTTCACTGGATATTGTAACTGAAAGATTAGCTTTTCAAGAATAATCTGATCTTCTGTTTTGTTTTTGTTTTTTCCTCCTCAGAGAATCCAGGGGCATCAAGTCAGTAATTCTTTAAGCATGTTTGGACAATCCATAGCAAGTGGCATTGATGCAGATAACAATGGTTATCAAGGTGAATTAAACAATTTTGTTTATTTTTCATTTTTAAAAAAGATTCTTAGGGAACAATCCTACTGTGCTACTTGTTACTTTTAACAGAAGCAAAATCTGTTATTAAGATGACATGTCACATCTTGCATTTTGGGAAGGAAAAAAAAAAAGAGAAGAGAGGTAAGGCTGAGGCCAAGCAGTCAGTTTTCACGGTCATCTAACTAATTTTTTTTATGGCAGCCATGACATCTGCTAGTGTCACAATGAACTAGTTTGGGCACTGGAAGCACGCTTGTTGTCCAGAATAGTGTGCTAACCTAAAGATTTTACTGGTCTTCACGTAGCCTGTTTTTTGCCCGGAGTCACTGGAGTCTGGATTTTGCCAGGAGCTCCGTGTCTCAGTCTGTGTGAACAACACGCTAACCTGAGTCAAGGCTCACAGCATTGGATTAAGACTGTTGTGGAGTTCTTGTGGGCATGACACAGAAGTGCTAATTTGGTGTAAAACAATTTAGCTGGTTCCAAGTAGATACTCGTTTTATAGATATTGTCAAAATATTTTGACATTATGCAGATAAGCATTGCGTCAGGCCAGGTATTGCCTGTCCCGACCCTGTGGGTTTAGAAGCATAAAGCTACTGTGGACTGCGTGTTGTGTGCTCTGGCTATATCAACAGAAAAGTTATCCAGGGGAATTTGTAATGCTGGGCTAAGAGGTAGTGTACCAGCAGTCTGCTGTCAGCTCACCTGTTTACTGATTTGGGAGTCACATCCTCAGACCCTTAGATCATTTAGACTCATCTGACCATTTGCTTTTACTGCCTCCTTTGAGAGGTGCATATACAGTGTATATTTCTTTCCTTAGTGCATGAATAGTTTTCAGTTAGTTTGGAATAAATAAAATATTTTTTAATCTAACTATATATAATTTCATACATATAATATATATAGCTATGTATATAACTGAACTGTTTATGTGTGTCTATAGCAATATTGAATATTTGGATTAAAAATAAGGCAAATACCTCCTATTTAGCTGAAGTGTCCTTCAGTATCAGCCACTTAAATGTGAAATAGAAATCAAATCATCACATTACCAATATCTGCAAGTCCAGCAAATTCGCACACAGCATTAATGGACAGTGGACCATTATTTGAGGAATCATCTTCTAGACAGGGAACACCGCCTTTGAATATTAGCATATGCCTTCTAATAAATAAAGGGCAGATGGTGTTTTAATGCTGACCAAAAGGTGAATATGCTACAAAATGTTTGTACCTGGGAAGTAATTCCTGTTGACAAATTGTTTACTGATCTATTTTTTTTTGTACAGATGTAGCAGTTGGTGCATTCCTCTCCAATTCTGCTGTGGTGCTGAGGTGAGATTGCTACTTTTCAGTGCTTTTAAAGACCGTAAAATTTAAGTGTATGTTTTTAATGCAATTTAATAAAACTCAAGTAGTATATTTAACCTTGTGATATTCTTCCTGGTGTCTTGAACGTCAGTCACGAGGTTCTAGAATGCTCTACAACTGAAACATTTAAGTAAACACCTTGAAGAAAAAGAAAATATCCTTCTGAAACTTCTGGAGGCAATAAATAATGTGCATACAACTATTTGGATTTTGAAGAATGCAGATAGCTTAAAAACAATAATTGAAAATATAAAAATAGATTCTGTCAGAGACTGTTAGATTCTGCAGAGATTCTGTAAGCTATTTCTGAAGTGTTTTGTGAGCATTAACTCTTATCTACTCTTAGAACAAAACCAGTGATAATTGTTGAAGCTTCTTTAAACCATCCTAATTCAATAAATCGAACTAATTTAAACTGCATGGAAAATGACCAGCCTGCCATCTGTATGAATCTGAAGATATGCTTTACCTACACAGGACGAGAGGTACCTGGTTATATTGGTAAGCTACTTGGAAAAAAATCCAGTATATGTATTCATTTTAAATGCACATATTTACAGAATAATGCTATTGGTATTTAGTGAACCATTAATCTGAGTTCAGTATAAAATGAAAAATTAAAACCATGGATACCTGTTTTAGCTCCTAATTACCCTATAACATTGAGCCATTACACTTTCACTCAATTTAGAATGACAGCACGTCCCTACTAGGACTAGCGGAGTTACATGGCCTAGGAGAGAGAATGATGTTAAAAAGGTGAGGTACTGTGGGGATGAAGGTAGAACTCCAAGCCATCTGTTGCATCAGTGATGTAATCTGAAGGTTTGATGGCAACAGGTTTGGACAGAAAAGACTTAATTTTGAGCTAGCTAGCTGGCTGTGATGCTGAAGAGTTCAGCTGGGGCTGTGCACAGCCATTTAGTAACATTTTCACATGGGTTTTGCAGCAGTACTACAACAGTCCCATCGTAGACAGGCTAATTCCGGTACCTGAATTAACTTACCTAACAGTGACTAGGTTGACGCTCACACTTTTGAAATACATTGTAATGATGCCATTTCAGCCTGTCCCCTTCATAGCATCATAACAACTAGATCTGTCATTGTGGTAGGTTTTTGAATGAGAGAGTGTGCGCCGTTAGGGTTCACAAAGAAAGAGACTGCAGTTACTCTGTGAACATTCTCTTTTACATAGTTACCCAGGGACCACCTTCAGGGCCCAACAGGAGTGGCTGTCAAGTTTGTTTGAACTTTCCACGTGCAAATGTCTGGGCTGTTGCTTTGCAATTAGGTAGGGAATTAATGGTGGGTGAATGTCTCTTAACGCAGAATCAAATGGACTATTCCGCAGGATATTCAGATGTCTTCTAAAAGTCCTGCCAAACCATACGGGACCGCTGTAGGATACAGTCTTAGCAATAGAGAAAAGACATTCCCTTCATAAAGCAGCTCAAACACCTGATTGTACCATTAGGGAATATTATGTGAAAGAGAGGGAGTCCCATCAAAATTACTGAAAAATACATCTTGCATTATATTTTATATAAAGTATATTTTGCTTTTGGCAAAAACTGGTATTGCTTGAAGCAATATCTATTAGAGGGAACATTCATGATGAACTTACCTAAAATAATTTACTGTTTAAATTTGACTGTACTGCCTGGGTGCTTTTAACCTACTTGTCACATGCTGTTTGTAAACTGCAAAGAACCCTGCAAATACATGGTATATAAAATTAAATTGCTTAAATCTTCTGTATGAGAATATACAGTATCCTTTAGGAACACATACAGAGAATGCATGCAATGATGAACTGTAAAGTTTTATGTTCAGGTCTTTTGAAATTCATATTTGTTGTGAAAGATGAGCAGTCGGACTGGATTACACTTGCTGGATTTGGACATAAGACTTT
This sequence comes from Podiceps cristatus, assembly GCA_000699545.1. Lineage (NCBI taxonomy): Eukaryota > Metazoa > Chordata > Aves > Podicipediformes > Podicipedidae > Podiceps > Podiceps cristatus. The sequence goes on from KL275013.1 coordinate 21,270, forward strand.
TCAATTTAGAAAAGACTGGATGAAATTCTAGATATCCTAACTCAACTTTTGGCAGAGAGTAAGAAGTAATAGATCAGTAATGCTCTGAAACATACTTACAATTTGTTATCCTAGCAATTCATGCTAACTTAAATGGGAAAAACTGTGAAGTTAAACAGTATTTGTCAGCGTTGACTTACCTGTTTGTTGAAACTCAGTGTCGGCCCTGTAAGTAACTGAAGCAGGTTTTCTTTAAATAGATTCTGGTAGAAAACTATAAAAATAATTTGACAAAACTATCCCTGATGTAAAAGAGTGTATGAGGGATCAGTCATGATGCGATCAGTTTTCAGAGGGCTAGAAGCTTTCATTGGGTAAGGATTTATGTCAGAGAATTTTTAAGCAGAGCATTTCAAAAAGGATATTACAGAACATACTTAAGGAAGTGAGTCAGATGATGTAATTTCTATCATAAATTCATGAAAATTATAACACAAAGTTTTTATAACTTTTCACTGGGTTTTATTTTGCAGTGCTGCTTTATAATCTGAGTGTTGATGTGAACAGAAAAGTGGATACACAGGCAAGGTTTTATTTTTCCTCCAACGGAACATCTGATACAGTCTCAGGAAACTTAAAGATTTACAGCAAGAATATTGCCTGCAAAGATCATCCAGCATTTATGAGGGTAATGTAATTTTCAGTATGTATTGCCCTGTAAATCCTTTGTTCCCCTTTGAAAAGCACACCTACAGCAAAAGAGCCTATTTTGTTTACAACTGCATCACATCATTTTGGAAGTAAAATATTTGTGTTCATAACTTCCACCGTCAATATATTTTAATTCTGATGCTTTCTGTGGGGAAGCCTGTGGGTCTGTCATCTCTTACGTCAGTGAGAATGTGCATCATACTACTACTTACAGTGATGAAGTAGGACATGAGCATTCTTGACATTTTTTCACCCTTTTTTATGGATGACAGATCATAGATTGAGGCTGGTTTGGAGCAACCAAGAAGATACAGTATAATACACATTTTCTGATGAACATTTCTGATGGAACTTTGCTATGTACTCCTTAATACAGAATCTTTAAACTTGTAATTACACAGAGAAAATGTTTATTATGTTTTGTCATTTGTAACTATTTCAAAGAACATGTGGTCTTGCTCCCCTTTTTACTGTGAGGAGATGAGGTAGACTCACCTGATAAGAACCCATTCCTGATCCACAGGAAGTGAAATGAAGACGATTGCTAGAAGAGAGTTTGAGGTTTATAGTGTGAATTTGTTGCAAAGAGCCAAAGGCTAGCAGGGTGTGAAGAACAACGCTTGCTTGGAATCATCTGATTTTTTTTCCTGCAAGGGATACAGCACTCACCAAGGGAAATACTCAGAATCAAACGGTGGGAACAGGGCAGGAAGGAAGCGCACTCGTGAGAGTTGCATGAATGAATTTAGAGCTGAACACTATGAAGAATGTGCAGTGTGCTGACTAAGTGATCTCTCTACTCTGCTCACGAAAGTGAAGCCTGCACAGATATGTCTTTCTCCTGGACATATCAACCTGAATCCTGGACCAGACCAGTAGTGAACGTGGTTACAGTTCCCTGCCTGTGAATGTGTAGACACAACTTTGTTGTAGAAGGAGTCTGCTGGTAGAAGTGCTTCAGAGGAGAAGCCACAGAGGTAGAGGTGCTGCCAGGGCGAGTGGGGGTTATTGGAACCCTGCGAGGTGTCAGCTAGCCAGGGAGGCCTGTTCCAACACCACTAGTAGAGGTGGTACCTGCTACTCAGCAGGAGGAAGTTGGCTGTTGGTTTCTCCAGAAGTGGAGTGTGATCCAACAGCAACCATCCTTTGAAAGCGGGTATGGTACTGTCTTGGAAATAAGCTAGTAAGGATCTAGTCAGTAAGATCCTAATTGCAGTGGTAGTCTCAAAGTCACAGTTGCTCTGGAGGAAATGAACTGTCGTGTTCAGGCTTGATGGATCCCTCTGAAGGATGAATGAGGGACCTGTAAAAACAACTGCAGTCAGGGCAAGGATATAATATTTTTAAGGCCATTCACTGGACGAGACAGAATAAACGTGATTCAGTCCATCAAACATCTTAGAACCTTGCCTATTCCAACAAAAAATTTGGAGGATGAATGGGAAGAACTTGAAGACCTAAACCATGATAAAACAATAAAAACTAGCAGACACAGAGGAGCCATATTTTATTAAACTCAGATAAAATAGAGATCAAATAGAATTATCTCCTGTTAAGATCTTATCTAAGGGGGAACATAATTCTTTAAAGAAATACTAAGGACAGGGAATATTTAGATGTAAGGGAAAACAGGGGTACTAAAATAATGGACTAGTTTGCCAAGCCTTTTCTTTAAAATTCTCAGGGTAGCAATTCTGTGACCTTTTGAAACAAACACTTATCACAGAATCACAGAATCACAGAATCACAGAATGGTCTGGGTTGGAAGGGACCCCAAGGCTCATAGAGTTCCAACCCCCCTGCCACAGGCAGGGACACCAACCTCCAGGCCTGGACCTACACGAGGTTGCCCAGGGCCCCATCCAACCTGGCCTTGAACACCTCCAGGCATGGGGCATCCACCACCTCTCTGGGCAGCCTGTTCCAGCACCTCACCACCCTCTCTGTAAAAATCTTCCCCCTAATATCTAATTTAAATCTTCCCTCCTTCAGCTTTAGTCCATTCCCCCTTGTCCTGTCACTATCTACCCTTTTAAAAAGTTGGTTCCCCTCCTGTTTGTACGCTCCCTTCAGGTACTGGAAGGCTGCAATGAGGTCCCCCCGCAGCCTTCTCTTCTCTAGGCTGAACAAGCCCAGCTCCCTCAGCCTCTCTTCGTAGGGGAGGTGCTCAGTAATAAATAAGGATGGCTGGTGCAGTTGATCCTGCACACAGCCTGGGAAACAGACTTAATTTTCTACAGCTACAAAAAAAAATGCAGGGAAAAAGTCTTCCATGTATTTTTCTTCTTCGTTCTTTTTTCTTTTTTTTTTTTTTTTTTTTTTTTTTTTTTTTTTGTTTATGACACCATTAGAAGCCAATTCTTCATGATAAAGCTTTGGGGTAGAAAGGAAAGCTTGTTATCTACTGGAAAATTGCCCAGATGCATCTCAACTGGCAGTTGCACCTAAGTGAATGTTACAGGAGCAATGGCAAATTGCCACTTATAAGAGTTTTGTAAGCTAAGAGAGATCTGACTGACAGCCGACCTTGTACAGATTGCTGTACCAGCATCAGCAGGTATTTGTGCAGGAGAAAGGAAATTATTTGGTTCATCACTTCCTATAGTCTATCATTAGTATTTTTTCCTCCATATAATTAAATCCTTTTAATTCTTAATTAATAGCATTATCAGCATCTCCTTCCACCCACTGAGGTTTCTGTACTTGTATGAAGTTCCTAAAGTTAAGTAAGTGTGAATGTCTGTCAAGTACAGTCCTTGCAAGAGACGATGTATGGTTTATGTATTTTGAGTAAAGACTAATTAATAGCTAATTAGTATAAGGAGTAATATAAAGCAGATGCAGAAAAGACCTTGTGGAAAATTATGATGAGTTAGATAATATGTGATTTGGCGAAAGCAAGCTTGCAGATAAGAATTAAAGTAGTGGCCATGTGGAGGGACAATCGGTGTCTGTCTGTCTCCTACACTTAGGGAATAATTTAATCAGGTTTGCTATTGTTAGTACTCGCTGCTTCAAGCTGTTCAGTTTTCACAAGTAGGTAGTTTGGGCTCTGATCTGCAACATTCCTACACAGACAAGCTTCATCTACAAAAGGGTCATTTATTGAGGAGTTTAATCTTTTTAATACAGAACAGGAAATGAAGGGGCAGAAAAATAAAATGCAGTCATGGCCTGATTGAGTGGTACTGTGGGAGAACTCCGTTTGATTTCATACAGAAATATCCATGGGCTTCGTCTGGCGTTATCCCACTGGCGTTATCTTTCTCCATTTTAGCCAACTTTTGCCTGTTTTTCTACGTGGGCAGTACAGCATTTCATAGGTGTTTAAGGCAGTATTATTGGCAGAAATTGGTTCACTATTCAGTAAGACTTCTTTTAATAAAAGAATCTTCCATTCTGAAATGCCTGATGCTGTCATTGAATGTGTTACACTTTTCTGTGTTTCTGATTACCCCTTTCAGTGACAAAGATGTCTGGAAAAGTATATGAGCCATATGGCCTATGAAATTCTTTTACATGTAAAAAATAAGTGTTCCTGTTTAAGTTAGTTCTAGGGAACCTTATAATCTTTAAAACATAAGCATACATGTCTTGTCTTATATGATTAACTCATTAGGTTTCCAATTTTCATAGAAAGATGTAAGGGATATCTTGACTCCTGTACACGTTGAAGCAAGTTATCATCTGGGGCATCATATTCTACAGAAAAGAAATGCGCAAGAATTTTCACCACTTCAACCCGTTCTTCAACGAAGGAAAGAAAAAGATGTTATAAAAAGCAAGGTTAGTGTATGAGTTCTCCTTTTTCAAATGCAGTGAGTAAATAATCACATTTTAATCTTCACTTAAAAAAAAGCTTCACACATCCGTAGCATGTGAAGGACTGCATGTTCCAGGCCAGCACCTAGTCCTTCAATCTGAATTAACAAAGCAGCATGCTAAAAAAATTTTTCATTAAAAATAAAGATTTGCTGAACTGGTATACAACTTAGCTTCTTCGTTTTTAAAAGATAATATATATGCAGATAATTTGCAAAAATACGTAATATTATATACCTCAGAACACATAGGTATGAAATTCATGCTTTGATACATTCATCCTTTCTCACCTGCACGGTAAATACAGAATATTGCGTTGGTATTAATCTTGAAGTGTTTCAACAATGTTGCTGAAATATTAGTTCTGTGAAGGTATTGCAGGTTTTCAAACACAAAGTCTGTGGGGAAGAAAATATCCTAAATGAGTATGAAATTAACTTTTTTTCCCCCCCCAAAAAAAAACCTTACAAAGAGTTAATAGACTCTGACTTAAGCAAAAGTCATGAAGCTCTGCGTTTTTAACTACCAAATGGCTGTAAACATACTATGACTTTTCACAAACAGTAAGCTTCATGTAGTTCAGATACTATCAGAACTCAGAGATATATAAAAGCTCCTTCTAAATGGCATGCTTTTTGCTTCTCATCTTCATTCAAAATGGTGTTTTAGAAACCACAGAGTTAGCGAGAAAGAGGGTGCTGTTGACCGGAGTGACATAAACATGCTCTGTAGCATACTGATAACAAAGGCATGGACACACGCAACTCGTGGTGTCTCTAGTCTCATCAGACCTTCCTAACAGTATGATCAGTGACGTTTGTGTAATGAAACCCTCTTGCAAGAGTTCATGTGCTGTATCATAGGAGAGACTGCAGAGACCTCAGTTCTGCATCCTCTGAAATACTCTGCCCTTTTTACGTACCATTTTTAAAAAATATCTGAACATTCACCCACCGGTTTAACTGTGAGAGAAACTGTGTCTGGAAAGCCTCTCTGCCGTTATTCTGGGTGCCCAGAATGTGCCTGGGAAATGGCAAATCATAGCCTGATGGAACTGCTTTTCGGAGCAGGAGTTACCAGCCAATTCCAGATACTTGGTAACAAGCTGATAGGTTTCTTTCTTTGGAAATACTTTTACTTGTTACAGTATGCATAATATACTGAAGTGCTTTTTTTTTTTTTTTTGTAATTTGTCTTTTATACTTTGTTTTTGCAAGATTTTGCTCCCATGAAAATTGTTCAGCTGACTTGAGAGTTTCTGGAAGAGTTGCTTTTCCAAAGTAAGTATAATGTGGCCTTCATTTTTTTTTTGAAAGGCGTTCAATAAAATTTTATCTCAATTATTGCTTAAATCTTTTGTACATAAAGAACATTAACTTGCAAAAGTAGACTATGGATTCTCTAAGAAAATATGAGGAGTAAAGCTGTGTTTAGTTGAAGAAAGTTTTAAAATGAGAAATCTTCCAGGAAATGTAACAGAAATGTATATAACTGAAGAACTGTTCTTGCATAATTAGAAGACTTTACAGCTCATAAAATATATCTTCTTCACAACAAGGTAAACTTGTATTCCACACGTTATACATAACTGGGCTAAGATACAGTGCACAATGCATACTCAATATGTAGACATCATAACTACTGTTAAATCGTCAAGCTATCAATGATTGCTGCTGCTCTTATGAAGATACTGTATTTGCAATGTACAAAGAAGGTACTTCAGTTTTGTACTAAGACATTTTTATATTTGTTATTCCAATTTTAAAATAAGCGGCTCTTTTTCCTCATTTACTTAAGAATATTGCATCTTCAGTTTTATACTGCGGATTGAGACACCAGATGGTTGAGTATTGTGTGAGGTTTAGACTTCTTTTCCCTACATGAATTAGCTTGTATTTTCCCAAATTAACTTCGTTTTGTGATTTTTCATTTACATCCCCATTTTTTTTTATATACCCTTTAGTATGTTTCAGTTTGTCCTATTCCTTCCAATTAATGCACTTTCAAAGTATTTAAATGCAGTTGTTACTATCTTGCAGAATCTGTATTACGCCGAGCACCATTTTGTGGGATGTACTTCTATTTAGCGTCATCTTTGGAAAGTTTTAAGTCATGTACCGTCATTTTTATTTGCAATGGATTTTAATGATTTGTATTTTATTATCACAACCTTTTTCATTATTGAATGTTATACTTCAAAGCAAGAAACGTGGGTGGTGGTAGTAGTATAAAAAGAGAAACTGTACCTGTTGTGACTCAGCTAGTTAGGTATTTTGTGTGTGACCTGGATTTTCTTGTGTAATTTATCACTTTTAAAGTTGATTCTACTTTAATCGAGATACTAGGCTGAACAACCTGAAATGGCACAGAAAGATGACGGCAATTGTGTAACGCTGTTTAATCACACCTGTGTGACCCTCAGCACACGCTTATTCGTCTTCAGAGATTTCAGAATAAGATTAAGATCTTTCTGCCTACTTTAAGGCGTGGTCTTTCGCATGAGTCTTAAGCGCTTTCATTTTCATAGGCCTGAAGGTTATTTTATTTGAATGATCATAAACTTTTCTCAGAGATTGTGCAGCATTTCTATTCGTGACATTAGCAATGCAGTTCTGTAAGTACTTCAAAGCTCTAAGAAAGGAAAACAGATTACAACATACCTGCTTGGCACTAGGTACCAGTAGCAGATTTTCAGTGTAAATAAATAGGCTAAATATCTTGATAAAGTGTGAAGTATCACCTTAAATTACATTGTGCCCCAGAATCTCGATTAAAAACTAGTTAGCTGTGAAGTGTTAATTTATTTTTTCTAGACAGAATGCATTCATTATCCTTGAACAGCAAGGCAAACACTTTTGGTCTTACAAGAATGAAATCAAATAGGGGTGTCGATGTAATACTTTACTTACTGAGTTATGAGTCTTCATGTATACACTATCATGTTTTGTTTAAATTGCTTAGATTTTGTCCTGCTCGGTAAATTTCTAGTCCACATCACACATTTTTTTAATGAAGAATGAAATAGGATTACCAGGGAAAAGCTCTAGTTCAGCTTTGTTATAGTCCCAGATGTGCACCTGGTGCTTTTGTGTACTTGTGTGTTAAGCTGGGAGGCATCTTTGTGACAGTATCCTGTTAAGGAGCTTGGATTTAATACATGTAAGAGGGCTGAACAGTAAGCGTGTAACTAGTAAAACAACTTTAAAATGTAACCTAAACTTAATCAAGCTACTGAAACGTGTTTTTCTTGTGTTTTTCTTCAATTCGCTTTTGTCTTGGAGCCTACCTGCTTATGCAGTGCTTTTACCTTCTGTTCCTTTTCTAAGTGCCAGCTTCTTTCCCAAAGGTGTTCAGTGACTAATGCTTTGGTTTCAAGCCAGAATATCTGATAAATGTCTATTTCTAGGCAGCCTTTCTGCAAGTCTTAATTAAACTTTAATGTCAAGCTGAAGTTTACTTTTAGCCCCCGTAGAGTGCCTTCACTTGTAACATGATTCTAGAACATTATGTAGGCCTAAGATAGGCATGTTCGCTCTCCCTCTTTGTGACCTGTTTCATATTAACTCAATCCTAAACTTTGGGTACAAAGAGTGAATTTTGAAATAATGTCTGAAAATGCTATAGCAGTAGCACATCGCTGTTCTCATCTGTAAAGGAAAGAACCCATCTTGTAAAAGCCAGAAGCCCGACTGGTCCGATAACAATTGTTCACTCTGGCATTAAAACCTCAGGCCTTAAAAAGTACAATACTGGAGCTGACCATCACGTAACTGGTGTAGTACCTTCAGTTACAGGACTGAGTGAAAATGTTCCTTATCATCTCCAGCTGAGCTTTGTCAGAACCAAATGATACTAACTGTAAGAGCAGTGGCGGAAAATTTTTGCATACAATCTCTATATAGAATTACTTTCACTTATATTACGATAATTATTTTTATAGGCCTCATGATAAGAAACCATATCTCACTGTTGGAAGTATGAGGACTTTCTTGTTGAACATTTCGCTGCTTAATGTTGGAGATGATGCATATGAAACCATCCTCCACATTCAGATTCCTAAAGGTTTTTATTTCATCCGAGTTTCAGAAATGGTAAGAACAAAAAAATCTGTCAAACAGTAGCCCTTTGATGTTTTTCTTTTTCAGCCAGACATTTTTCAAATTATGTTAATGGATTGTTGAGTTTCTTTAGATACTGACAACCTACACCCCTCTGCCCCCCCCAAAAAAAAGCTGACAGAACTCCAGTTGTTAAGTTCTCAGACTTCTAGCTACATAAACCACGTGCAAGTTAATCAAAATGGGTGACTTAAATAATTTCAATGCCAGGATGTGACAGTAAGAGCTAAAATAATTTTTAAAAAGGTTTCTAAATGTATTTCGGGATGTTATTGCTCCGTTTTGTCTGATGATCATGTTTTCAGTGATCACAAATATCTCACTGAATCTGCTCTTTTTCACAGATACATAGCCTTATGAAGAAGTCACAAATCTGACTGTTCTCTCTTTCTGCCTTTTAAAAATAACTGCTCTCTGTGTAGAATCCCCTGACACCTTTCAGAGGTTGGCTTTAAACTTGAGTGGGTCTGGGTTTGATGCATACCCCTTAGCTTCACTATTAGCAAACAGGAGATACAGTAATCAATACAAGGGTATGTTAAAGTAGTCATGAATAATATGAAAGTTCTGTATCTTTGCATCAGTGAAATAACAAACACCTAGTTCAGGAAATACAAACCACCAAATTTCAGTGTGTGAGTGTAATTTGAAATGTCTGAAAAAAAGCAGTTTTATTTTAATCACTAATAATTTGTCCTTTATTTTAGGAAGAAAAACAGATTCATTGTGAAGTATTAGATAAAGAAATTCATGCAGTGAAACTTGAGTGCAGCGTTGGTTATTTATATGTAGATCAAAAATCAAAGGTAAGCTATATATGAAGTTCCTAGCTGTAAAAACACCCCAAATATGTTATGAGGGTTTTCAGGGGAGAAAAACTTTGGTTTTCAGAATCTCTCCTTCATTCCCAACTAACGTCTTTTATTATGTTGGTATCTGAATCTCTCTGCTACTTATAAAATTAGCTGCTTAAACATTTTCTGGAATAATTAATTAAGGAACAGCATTTTATTATGGATCAACTGATTGCGCTTGGCTTCCTAGACAAGTGAGCTGGCTAAGGCTATGAACAAATGTGTTGGTCAATAGAATGGGAGTAGAAGACAGAACAAGCACTTTCTTAGTTCTGATTTTTTTTTTTGAGCAGGAAAATAAAAATATTAAACTCATTTAGTATTAAACTGTATTAAGACACTGTCATTTAATATTAAAAACAAAAAAAAATATTTGTTTTACAGCTGGATTTTAGTTTCCTCTTGGATGCAAGCTCATTTACCAGAGCAGAAGATGACCTTGACATCATCATTAATGCTACCTGGTAAAGTGTAATAAAAATTGCTCAGTGAAAAATATTACTAGCTTTGAAAACAGAATAGGGAACATGGGAAAGACTTAGAAGAGCACAATTGCAAGAAAGCATATTGGTTGCAAATTTGTAGAGAAAGGGAAATTACAAAAAAAAAAAAAAAAAAAGGGTTAATAGATATTTAAATAATGTGCAGGTTTCTGCCTGTATAATATGTTCCTTTTTTTTACTGGCTGACATGTTATCAATAAAATGTTTTTGTTTTATTAAGCCAAAAGGTCTGTTTATAGAACTAATATATAGCATATGATGATGTTGTCAATAATCATTTTTCTCTCATTGTGTTTTTATAGTAAAAATGAAGATGGGAACATGTTACTGGATAACACGCTAACTTTAGCTGTACCTCTAAAATATGAGGTTGAGTTAAATGTTCATGGGTAAGTCAGCTATTGCTACACCTGCACATCCATAGAACTGTCATCTTGTTACTGTTCTAAATTCCCAGTGCTTTTAAGCAGAAGTGTGATGTAGCTGAAGAATCCTGGGGATGAGATGGCACAGCTGTCCTAGGGTCTGACCCATACACTTCCAGGATTTTGTTCTCACTCTTGTGAGATGAGACCAATGATACCTATATTGCTGCGAAGAATGGGAACATTTTTTATAGAAAGAGGTATTTAATAAGAGCACAGCAGATCCTCAGTTTCCTTGCTTAACATGGACCACATTTGTTGTGGGGCATTCATGGAGCATAGGTCTGGGTGAGGATTTATGACTCTTTCTGCCTTTTTAAGAGGAAAGAGTACAAAGGCAGAGGAGTTCTGCTCAGTGTTCCTAGATTAACTTAAAGGCAAACTCAGGAATTTTCTTGGAATCAATCTTACTGGAGGTAGCACGAGGCAGAAAGTTATGGTAATGATACATAGCAATTCTATTAATTAACAACTTCTAAACTGTTGTAGATTTGTATCGCCAGCTTCGTTTGTTTATGGAACAAATGAGAAAGATTTACCAGTTACGTGTATGAAAGAGAATATCAACTTCACTTTCCATGTAAGTGTTTTTCTTTGTAAACCCATTGTAAATCCTTGTTTTGAAGGTTAATGCTTAAATTTCCAGTGTATCTAATGACAGTCTGCACAGTCAAATAATGGAACTTGCTAAGAGTGCAAGGGCACAGCGAGCAACTTCTGTGCATTAGTGATGGGAAGTGGCTGTTACTCCCTCTTTTAACGCTTTTTTTGTTCTGGACAATCTTCCACTGAATGGTCAGAATAAAAATACTTAGCACACGCAAGATTGAAGGTCGTGGTAGAGCAGTTCTGACTTGCCATTCTTCCATTAAGAAACACTTTAAAGGGAATTATCTTACGGTAAGCAAAAGGAACTAGGAGCTCCTTATAAGAGGATCTATAGGCATCAGGTTTGTCTCCAATGGATTTAAAGCAGGAGTTAGACATTAATCTCTCCTAGTTCCTTTTGCATATTCTCCCGGAAGGCAGTCTGTGTGACCTCAGGGGAGTCATCGCAGATTAGCACGACTTACTCATTGGGTTCAGAGAAGTGAAGTCTTCAGTATGCCTACAGAATGAATTAAGCAAAATGTTATAACTTCTAGCAGAATCCACTTTCACGACAGCGTAACAATGCAGGAGCTAACCCATTCTGTGAAGTTTTATGTATTTGTACTTTACATATATATTTTTGTTACTTGAATAGCTACCGTGAATTAAAGCTTTAAATGTATAACATTCTTCCCCACAAGGTTATCAGTGCAGGACCAAGCATGACTCCAAATACAAACTTAGACATAATGATACCTAATGCATTTCCACCCCACGACTTCAAATTATTCAACGTGTTGGATATCAAGGTAAGCACAGGTTACTTAATATAACTTTATTAGCTACATGACTTCTACAATAAAGGGAAGCAGAGCATAGCAGAACTATGTACTAAGTATGTGTTCAATGTGCTAGCTATGCTGAAGAAGAGTGAACAAGAAGAGGATGATCTTCAGCCCCATGTGTTTTAGAATTCTGAAAGTAAAATGAACATTTCTTTTGAGCTTCTTGCCTTTCAGAAAGCTGATGTTTAAATTCTAACAATGATATGTTATTTTTATTTCCAGACAACAGTTGGACAGTGCTTCTATAATAAATATCCCAGGAACTGTAGTGCAGTAGAAAAAAATGAAAATATATTAAAGGATGTTGTCACTTTCTTTTCAAAGCCTGCTAAGAGACAAATGGTAAGGTCTGTCTTTTGGCATGAGTGGGAAATAAATGACTGTATGAATGAGCCTTAAGACAATGGTGAATCTTATATAATGAGGTCAGCACAGCAGTCTTCCAAGGATTTGTAGTGGGACTTGTGATGAGTAAGTTCAGCGTAATCATAAGTGACTTTAGTGAAAGAGGTGAGAACTGAGATGAGAAATGTGATTAATGATATGTCACTGAAGTCAGCGTGGATGACAGTCACCTACAAAGACCTGCCGAAGCGTTATGTAACTGAATGAGTGGGCAAACAGGATGGCAGATAAAATTCAGTAGCAAATTGAAAATGATGCATGTGGGAAAAATAGTCTTAATTTTAATTACATGAAGTGTGCAGATCAAATATTCAGTGCCTTTTCCACATTAAAGAAGTGTCATCAAATGTAACTAATAAGAGCCAGGTTCTTAAAAAAAAAGAAAGAAAAAGAAAAGAAAAAAAAGGTAGTACTCATAGTAGAACTTCTTACTGAAGGGTATTACGAATGCTAAAAATAAGTGGATTCCAAGGGAGACTCCACAAGTTAATGGGACGGAAAGTCATTAAGTGTTACAAAAATACATGGAAGTAATTTTTGGCTCGGGAAGTTCTTATTAAAAATACTTGGGAGGCTGGGAGAGTATCATACATGGCTGGCCTGTTCAGTCCTGTCCCTCTGTACCTGCTTCTGGACCCTGCTGGAGATCAGATACTTCAGCATGTAGTCCAAACCAGAGCTGCTGTTCTAGTTTATTACATTTGTGAGGGTTTGTTCTCCCAGAAATCTGTGTCCTGCAACTTCAGTTTTTGTCTTGGACAAAGAATATAATCATGTACAGGCTTAAGTTTTTATCTTCCCCGAAGCTGAGTGAAACTGTGCTAGCTGTCAGCGTACAAGTGTAATAAGGATCACTCGGTCAGACTGTTTATACTGGATATCATACATTGTCATTTATCATTCTTGATAAAAGCTAATTTGAAATAACAGTGTTAAAAAAAAAAAAAAAGTTATGACAACTGTTATTTTTCAGTCTAAAAAAAATTGGAATTTTTAAGAAAAATGACCTGTTGTCGTCTTTAAGAATTAGGTTGGCTCCTGTACTGTTCCTTTAGCACCTATGGATTGATGGATGACAACCTATCTTTACACCCTGACTTTTCAAGAACAAACATGGATGTTTTTGTTTTACTTGGTCCCTGAGTGTCTTTAATACTAAGATGATAAAGTTGATAAAATTTTATCTTTCCTTCCCTTCTACAGTACTGCATGAAAAATGACAGCCTTTGCTTACAAGTACATTGTAAGCTTGGAAACATGGAAAGTGGAAAAGAAGCAATCGTTCAGTTGCAGCTGGAGGCTACTCCTTCACTTTTAGAAATGGTAACACATGATTTTTTCATACTTGAAGGGAATATCTCAAGGCATATTTGCAGTATTCTCTGCATATAAATCCTAGGTATTAATACATTTTGCAAACAGCATGATTAAATGCAAATCTTTTAGGTGTTATGTTTTGTTTCCAATACTAAGTCTCAAGGTGATATATATGAAAGATGAAAACCACTGAAAAATACGTAGATTATCACTTCATAGTATGTATTGCTTTGCCTATTCTGTCTGGGTTATGTAGGATTGGGATTTAATTTCAACTCATAATTGTACTTTTCTAAGAAAAGCAGCATACATGTGGACTTAAGCAAAATCCAACCAGGCTTTATTCCAGCTTCTGGTACTAATTTGTTGTGTGATCAGAAAAAGGCACTATTGTGTGTTTGTGTGAGATTCTGTTTCTGTGAGCAGCTGTGTTACCATTTTTGCTGGGTAGGAATTAATGTGTTGAAGTTATTTTTTAAAAGATAAGATTTTTTTTTTTTTTAAATCAGGATGATGCAGCAGCGTTGAAGTTTGAAGTAAGAGCAACAGCCTCACCAGAAAAAAATGCAAAAGTTATTGAACTACACAAGGACAAGCAAGTTGCATATGTAAGAATTCTCTTAATGAATTTGTGATCACCTTGTTAAAGCAGAAAACCAACAGCAATTAAAACTGTGGAATTCCATACATATCTATACACAAGTAATTAACACTGTATTCATTGCCTAAGAATGTAATTCTCTCCTATGGGGAAAGGCTGAGGGAGCTGGGGCTGTTCAGCCCGAGGAAGAGAAGACTGAGAGGGGACCTCATCAGTGCTTATCAATATCCCAAGGGCGGGTGTCAAGAGGATGGGGCCAGGATCTGTTCAGTGGTGCCCAGCGACAGGACAAGGGGCAACTGGCACAAGCTGGAACACTGCAAGTTCCATCTGAATATGAGGAAAGATGTCTTTACTGTGAGGGGGGCAGAGCCCTGGCACAGGCTGCCCAGAGGCTGGGGCGTCTCCTGCTCTGGAGACATTCAAACCCCACCTGGACACGTTCCTGTGCAACCTGCTCTGGGTGACCCTGCTCTGGCAGGGGGTTGGACTAGGGGATCTCCAGAGGTCCCTGCCAACCCCTACCCTTCTGTGATTCTGTGATGTAATTAATTTTCCTAGTTTATTTTAGTAACTTTTTGTTTTGGGGGGGGGGGCAGGGGTGGAATCATCATTTAGCACTAAACTTATTTTCTGCTTTCCAGGTCTATTTGGAAGGAGTACACCACCAAAAGCCAAAATACCGTGTTACTGTACTAATTATTGGAATAGGCTTAATAGTTGGCGTTACCTTGTTTTTGCTTCTTTCATTTATATTATGGAAGGTAGGTTTTCAGTATTTCTCAGCTGTTCTCAGGATTTCACACTGTTGGTGGATCTTTAAATCTGTTAATGCAGGTTAAAAGATAAAAAATATTTTATTATGAACTGTCCTTTCTAAAGAAACATAATTCCTCCCATTACTTGTGCCTTTTCAAAGTACTTCTCCATTTTCCTTCATTTTACCTTCTGCATATTCTACAACTTCTGTTATTCAACACCACAACCCCCTTCCCATGCTCTATATGGCAACTCATGCTTGCAAGTGATTTATATAATTTAATGATATCAAATGGATCGTTTTTGTGGGACGGTGCTCCACATTTAATGTCACTTGACACACGATGACTAATAGTGTACAACATAGTTTCATGCCAGAATAAAATGTTTTAAGATTTTAAACTGCAACATAAATGCTAAAAAAATCCTGTGCAGAAGTGAAAAAGAAAACCATTGCAGGATGCAGCTTCTCTGACAAGCGATTAACAGATTGTTCATTTCTTCACCTACATGCAGACTTTCTCTGTCCCTTGTTTTTTTTCCCAGGGAAGTGTAGAAATGAAACAAATTTAACAGGGAAGTTTTATACCATTTCACATTTAAAGAAATACTGGATTCGGTGGACCATTACAGTTCACAAGCCCACATGTCCTTACTCCTTGCAGGAGAGTATTAGCCTCCCAAAATGTAAAAGAAAAAGCAAACCCACTTTTTTTTTTATTGATGGGTAACACTTTCTTTACTTAGTATGACAAAGCAATGGCAAATACCATCGTTCATAAACAGCATATAAGTGCATTTTATTTTACTGCATCTTTTATGGTTTAGATCTGATAACAAAGATTTGCTGACAACAGATTCAAAAATTATGTATTTCAGATTGGCTTTTTCAAAAGGCAATACAAACCAGTCCCTCAAGACAAGAACAGAAGAGACAGCTGGAGTTTTACAAATGGGAACAAAGATGAGTAAGATGGCAAAATAAATGTTTGATTTTAAAATGAAGAATTTAAGATTCAGGTTAATTCACAGGAGAAACATCAGTGACAAGAAAACTGGTCTTGAGCTCAATCGCTCTTACAAAACACACTTTATTTCCTTGAACTGTATGGAGGACTACACCTTAGAGTACTGTTGTTTTTATAGTATGAAAATGGTAGAACAATTTGTTTTGAATTCTCACAGTAATATCTGAAATGACATAAATGTATCTAGTTTCAAACAGACAGAAGAACACTAAAGATAAAGAGAAGAATTACTGGAAAGAAGAATTTCTAGAAAGTAGTAACGTTTGGCCAGTCCTGGAAAATAAGGTCTCAAACACATTAGCATGAGTTACTCTATTCTTTTTCAAGTTTCCATAATATTTTGATTAGACGTTCAAGAAGAAATCCTCCCTCAACTTGCTTTGGCAGTTCTACAAGGGTAAATTAGCTTAAACCAATAGAAGAACTGTAAGTAGAGTACACGGATGCAGACAACAGCTATCAGAAGCTCTCTTGGGCTTCTGAAGGTAACCTCCTAAGCTTTGGCTTCACAGGCACAGCCACAACACGGCAGAGACTTAGACACCCAGGCAAGCCAGAAGCAGGAAGGTCGAAGGCGGATTCAGAGCAGGGAGTGTTGTGGTGTAGCTGGGAGATGCAGCACAGAATCCTCTCGTCTGTAGAAAGAGTAATGTATTGGAGATCATAAGCTGTAGCCATCTTTAACATGGTACTTGCAAGCACAACAGAATTAGTTGTTTCATCCTTTCCTCAGATACTGCTGCCATGATGTTTTGGACTCCTCCAATGCAATATTTCTATGTGGGTTTTTTTTTAAAGAAAGTATTTATTTTATTTATTTGAAGATTTTTCTATAGTACTTAGCATAGTAGTATTTAGTGCTGGCATTCTTCCAGGACCTGAACAAAAAGACTTCACGTGATGACAAAACAGAGAAAAATATACCCAAAAGACTCCAGCTGCCAGCCTTACTGGGCCAAATTTTATCTTTAGATGTACCACTCTTTCTTTACCTGAAAGTACTTAAGTCAGTTGGAGAGGTAGCTGGGGTTCTTGTGAAGTTTTCATAGCAATACCCTCCAAACAGGCATCCTCAGAAGCCACTCAGAGGAAAGGCAAATGATTGAATAGAAACATGGGTCAAACCACTGCTCTGCTACTACAGGAAGTTTCTTCAGCTAGATAAGTTTGCACTGCCACCTAGCTTTGGTGAAACAGTACAATTGAGGGAAAAGAAAAAGTTACTTTTCTCCTAGTACAACTGGAGAAGGTACAGCTTCTTCAATGACTGAATTTTTTGCAACAGCAGTATGCAATATGGCCTTTCTTGCTGTGCCTTTGATGTCTCTCTGAACCGCAAGGAGAAATGAATGTAATATATACATACACTTTGAAGCTGCACCATCGTATGGGAATTAACCCGAGACTGGGAAGCAATTGTGCCTTCGACAAGCACTTTTGCTAATAGCGTTTGGTGCCACGAAAGCCACATTGTCCACAGCTTCTGAAGGTACTGGGGACCATTTTGTCATTTCCTTTCACTTCAGTTGATGCCAAAAAAAGATGTGGATCACTGTAAAGAAAATTTTATCTCTAAAATCTTCTGCAGTGTAAGGACAAATGAATGTGCATATATATATTTTTTTTTTTTTTAAAGTCAAAGTATGTGAAGAATGAAGTATTTTCTTGCAAATCTATGAAAATATACACAAAATGCTTGTCTTCCAAATGGCTTTAGTGAATTTTTGCACTTTAACCAAAATATCTTTGAACAGAAATTAGTTTGATATTACAGCATATTATGAAAAATATACCTCAAATAATGGAAGAAGCATTAACATTCACTTGAGGATAAACAATGCAAAGAAGTGAAACTAAAGCATTTTATTTATCTTTGAAATAGTTTACATAAGCCAGTACATGTGATAATGTTGCCTTGGAAAGCGTATACTTCCTATTTAGATTTTATTATTAACATGTAAATGTTGGCTGCCTGTTCTTAGGCTATGAAGCAAAATTCAGTTAGCGTTTATAAACCATGTGACAAAAAATGAATGTACAATGTCCTGATGGTGGCAAGGTTATAAAGTACTGCTCCATTTCATTTTATTAAAAAGAATCCCAACAAGTTAACCACGTGAATGCTGTTTCTTCTGCAAGTTAGATTATCTTGTTAATTTTCAGTTATGTAATAAAACCAGTTAAATCTACTAAATGTAGCTGGAATCTCCTTCTTAGACAACTTCAGGATGTTTAATTTGAATTGTCTTAACATGTTAAAAATATTTGATGTGACAGAGAATCAATGATAATAGTTTAACTGGAAACTCTGCACTGCGACGCAGAGACCGGGTATAAACTGAAAATGAGAGGCCCCAACCAGACACGAGGCAAAATGTTTTCCTCCTGAGGACAGCCAGGCATTGGAACAGGAGGGCACAGAGGTGGTGTCGTCTCCATCCTTGGAGGTTTCAAGGCCGAACTGGATGAAGCCCTGAGCAACCCAATCAGATCTCAGAGCAGGAGGCTGGGTTAGAGCCCTGCTGGGGTCCCATCCAGCCCAAAGGGTGCCCTGACTGATCCTACCCTGCAGCCACCGACTCCCGTGCAAAGAGCAGAACTAGCTGTGAGATTCCTACAGTAACTGCCTGTGAAGCAGCCCTTTGACAGTCTCTGAATTTGGCCTTTACTGCTGGCCAGGTTTGTCTGCAGAGAGTGCATGAGACTCCCAACAAGTAACAGCTTGGTCTTGGGAGACAAATAATCACCTGCAGTACTTCTTTGTCTTGTGTGCTTATCACAGGTGAGAGTTTTTCACAAGAAGTATTTAAAATCAAATAAAATATGTAGCTGTAGATCCCATGTGAAGTCTTAATAAAATCTTAAAGGACTGGATTTCACATTATACTTGACTGCTTACTGAAGAACGATCTTAAAGCAACTCATTCTAGCCCCGAGACGATGCAGCTTCCATACCGTTACTTGTCAGCCACCTTCTGAACAGAGACAAGTGACCAGGAAAACGTTCGCTGTCCCCGTTGTCCTGCAGCCAAACTCATCAGTCTGCTATTTTGCATCATCTCAGAGAAAGCCAGTTCCCAGAAAAATATAGTCTTAATTCACTGTCATCTCAAATAATTGTATTCAATATTTAATAAGTTACAAAAACCCAAAACACTCATAAAAATTATGTTTATGTCCTATAAGGAAGTTATAAAAATTTAAGTCAACTCTAGGTTATTTATCATAATGTTATTCTCAGCAACAACAAAAACTATGCCAAATACCATTTCAGTTCTAGATAAAATATTTTAAAATATCTTGTACAGAGTAGTTGCTAAAATGCATTTCAACAAAGAAAAGCTGTATAACAGATCAGCATATTCTTTTGTATTACTGTTTGACTAGAAACTATTTGAAAGCAAACACATTAAACATTAAAAAAACTAGAAATGGAAGTACTCAATTTAAAAAAAATTATAAATAAGTCTGTATTTTGCCACTATTCAGCATGTGGTGGTACCATACCTCCACTCAACAGCTCTATTTGAACTGAGTTACCTGACAACATGGATAGCAGCAGCAGACTTAAAAGTATCTCATACTATAGTTATTGCAAAAGCTAGAATAATTTTAAAGAAAAATATTTTCTATTCTAATGGACACTTCTCGAACCCCAAATTTGTAAGAGACCAGTATAATCAGTTTTCACTTTTTCTTGTTAAGCCTAACAGTTTCTTTACAGTTAAATACAACCTGATAAAAATATATAACTTCATAGAAATTTAAAACCAGAAATATTACAAACATCCCAGCTAAGCTTCTGCTACAACAACTGAGTTCAGTGAGTGAAAGACTGGGAGCTTGGAAAGCCACGCACAGAGGTGAGAACGGGATTCTTTAATACAGAGCTTGCAGCATGTCCCTTCTATATGCAATTGCATGTTGCTTGGGAACTCTCCAGGTCATCCGTGTTCACTCCATAGAGGTTTATAAGTTGAGGGTGCACCCTGTGAAGTGAGGAAGTCAAACTTCATCAATTTCTTGCACAGGGTGTGCCACTTTTTGGGGGTGGGGGGAGGTTAAATGTCTGTGAACTGCTCTATGGAATAAAACCAGGTGAATTACATTTTGACAATCCCATAAGGTCATCTTCAGCTATAACATTTACTTTACATACCAGCCTTGCTCTGAGCTCTCTGCTCAACTAGTCCTGTGCGCACTGCAGAAGAATGAGCCCACTGAATTCCACTGATAAGCCTCCTATTTCCCTATGTATTCGTAGTCTCTTCCTCAGATCCTAGACATGGAGACTATCCTCAAGCGGCACTAAGTTTCCCACCATTGAACAACTCTATGTTTTATTAACCTTATGCTGCTTT
>KL275013.1:41600-67795 GCA_000699545.1 Podiceps cristatus
CAGGAATGCTTATCCCTAAAGGAGCTCCACCCAGGAGTCACAGGCCTTTATTTAGAAATATAGGCCTTTATATAAAAAACAGAAGGGTAAAAGGACAGGCAGAAAGAAGTGGAGCTGGAAGCTGATGCAGCACGGGAAAGGAAAGGCCCCGTGGGACATAACAAGCCTTTCCAAAGGTGGGCACAAGGCAGCAGGGCAGAGGCGTGAATGGCAGCAAAAGGGCCAGACCACGCAGCGCACGACGGCACTGCTCGTACAGCCCTTCCAACAGCCGGCTCGGCCGTCATCTGTATTACGTACAGATGCAATACGTTTAAGAGTGCAGTACCGATCTGTTACAGGTATACAGTCCATAAATGTCATAGCCTTACCGAACATGAACTTCTGATGCTTCTTTCATTAAGTCTCCATCTATATTCCAAGGGTAATTTCCTTCTGCGGAAGCAGCATCCAAATATGAGTTTTCTTTGGCATCAAGCCCACTTTTAAGCCTGGGTTGTACTTTTACTTCTTGAACTGTGTAGGTCTCAACAAAGGGAAAATTGAACTAAACCAAACATAGATATATATTAAATGAAGATGAAAGATAGAGGTGGTAGCTTAGCAACAAACTGGATTACTTGAAATTAAAAAGCTTGCCTATTTTTTGGTTTTTGTCTGAAGTAAATGTGAACACTTAACTCTAGCTTTGAGCGCATGAGCCATTATATATTCCAGCTAGCACTTATAGATTAACATGTTATTTTTATCCTAAATAGTGCCTCAGAAAAAATGGTGGTGTTCCACTTGCATTCCTGTATCGGACTTGCCAGTGTGCTTAGGCCATACACTGGGTATTTAGGACAGCAATAAGGCACCATGTTTGGGTGCTTCATTTTTCTCTTCAAAGACAGAATAATGACCCCGATTTTGAAATACCATTCTGCAAGCATTGATAACTAGATGGAATTAATACCTGCTACAAATCAACGGTCATAAAGCACTGCTACCAGCATAGCGTGCAGTGATCTGCTGAAATTACGGATTTACACATTTCTTAAAGAGTTTCATGACATCCCAGCAGTCTGCACTCTTGATCTCTGCACTACACAAAATTTGAACACAGCATGCATTGCCTTTATTGTGGTGAGAGGGCTTTACACCCATAAAACTATGGTACAACACAAACACAATTTAAACCACAACAGATGGGCTGAAATAGGCTAATCGGTATTAGTCTAGTGATTTAAAAAAAAAAAAAAAAAAAAATCAGATAAAAAGGGGGCTAATGTATTCTGACAGGAAGCTAAGTCTCCTTAGAAGGATGCTAACGTTAACTCTTGCAGCATGTCTACCTTCACAATTGACTGTTCTTTTTATAATCACTAGAAAGAAATTAACAGTACCTGGTTTTTTACGCTGGCATATCTTTTCAGGTGTTTTATAAACTCTGTTCGAGAAGTATTTTGCACAACAATAAGAGCCATGCTTCCATTATTCAACCTGAAAAGCAGACTAATTTAGTTCCCAAAAGAAAATTCATTAATTTGGAAGTTTAACAGGCCCTTCAAAAGTCTAGATTAAAAAAAAAAAAAAAAAAAGCTACCAAGAGTATGTTGTAGAATAGTCTCAATGTTTTTCTAAACATCTTCTAAACACCACCACAACCCTCTATAGATCAATATCAACTATGCAACTGAGGTTATTTAGCATCTATGTATTTATAACATACACAGTGATAATAAAATTGTACTCCCTTATCAATATCCATAATTTAAAATTGTACTCCCTTATCAATATCCATAATTTATTGAACATAATACATAGAATTTTTCAAACCACTTTTCTACTTCACAGATGATTTTTAAACATCAGGGATCACAAATTTATCTTTGTGTTCTTCTCTCCGGCAAAGTATAACGATTACCATAAATGCTGTGAGACAGAACTTTACCAAGAAACCTTTCCCATGATGGATGCAAGCACAACCCCCTCATAAAACCCAGTGCAGATGGATTCAGTCATCTCCTCCATTAACATTTGTGCTGCCCTAACATAGATCCTGATCTTCAACTATGCTGCTATTCAAACCCTCGTAGCAATTCTCAGTACAGTTCTACTTACTCATTTCACAAACGTGAGAAAGTTAAAAAATTAAGGGAATTTTGTATAAGATAAAAGAGAAATATCCTAGGAATTGATCAAGACAACACCCTACAGTGCAGATACTCAATGTTATCCAGTCACCATTTATATTTTAGCATCTTTGAGAATTTGGGTCAGACAATGAGCTAGTATCAGTTCAGATTCCTTAATGCAACTGTACCTTGTCACAGAAGCTGATAACCTGAACCTCAGTGCAATCACTCCTAAGGCCATTTAAGCCATAGAAACAAATCAATGTTCAACAAGAGTATCTGATGAACATGACAATCACTGCTGAGGCTGTATTTTATACAGAGATGATATATTTCATATCTTCTGAATATATATGCATACATTTTTTATTCAGCATATATGCTTGGAAAATATGTTAAGAACATTTAAAAAAAATACTTCCAACCTACCACCACACATCTCTCCCCACTCGTAGTTCTCTGGCTACTGAAATAATGCATCAGGAATGTTCTTTGACTAAGACACAGCACAATCTAAGAAGATAATTTTTACATAAGCACTAAATAAGTCACCTGGCAGAGCACCACTTTGCTGATTTAGAAAACAGTGATAGTGAAATTGAAAAATAATTGCCTCCTTATCATATTTTCTGCAATAAAAGGGCACAGCAAGCTACTGGGCAATGCATTTGGCACTATGGTCTTTTATCTTCAGAGATGGCTATGAATTCTCATTAATTCTCTTGAAAGTCCAATCTGCAGTGAAGCACACCATCTATGCCGTGAGAAACAAATGTCCCACACGGCTCATGTCGAGCAGACAGTTAAACATATCTTGACGTGTCTCTGCAAATTTAGATTAGTATAACTGGAGTTACAAGCAGCAGTCAAAGCTTTCATTGCCCTGCAAATGTCTTCATATAGCAAACATCTCGTGAGGAAAATAGGAGAGCGAAGAAACCTAGCTGAGTTTAGTTGACATGTCCATAGTGGGTCTTGAGTATCTAACAATTGGTGCAATGTTTAGGTTTCCTGTGTTGACAAGTCAACATGCTGTTCACTACAAGAAATGAAATACCTGTCTGAAGAGTCTACTCTTCCTACCCTACCAGCTGACTGCACACCTAAGATTATTTTTTTAAAAGGGAGGGGGGAAAAATGATATCTTTATATGAAAGGATAGGGAGATCCACTAAGCCACTTCACTGTGGGAGAAACAGGCTCATGCAAACCTGCAATAATTGCACGGAGTCACCATAAAATTTGCTGTCACTGAGAAACAGGTGCCAGAACAGATGGAAAGAGGAAGCAAAGCTAAAAAAGACTAATTTCTCAATTCTTGTCAGAATTTTTCTACTGACTGGCATAAAACACACTAAATGCTGAACAGAGTATGTTCCTAAGAGGGGACAGCATCAGAGCGCTATCTTGAGGTACATAAGGCTTAGCAGGACCCCTGCAGCAAAGAAATTTCTCAGTAAGAGTTTCATCAAAACCATTTGTTTCTATATTGTTTGCAAAAAGTCAAATTTGACCACATCAGCCACTAATTTTGAAGAAAAATACCTGATTGATTCTAAGTCATATCTATTTTCACCTAATGATACTAAATGAAACAAAACAGACTCATTCCATAAACTTCCCTGAGCGCTGGGGTTTTTTATGGATACACACACACATATGAGTTTCTGCATTCTTTTTTGAAGGAGTGTTGTATTTCACGTACAAATACAAAGTTTGTACTTGCTATTCTGCTTAGTTGTCAACTGGATACAGCAACTATAAATACTTATCACGTGATAACTGTTTTGATCACCACAAAGCATGGTCTCAACTAAAGGCAGAAAAGAGTCAATATCAACAATCAGATTACGCACTCATTTGTTTCCCAAAACCCTACATGCAGAAGCTGGATTTCCCAAGTTCAGGAAAAAAAAGAAAAAGGGGGGACACAACATGACAACGGATGGACACCAAACAAACCAACCAACCAAGAAAAAACAGAAGACAAGTGTGAATTTCAGTCCTTCATGACAGAAGGAAGATCTGTATTTTGGTTTTGCTGTTTGTAAAGCAGAAAATGAGGGGCACCTTTATATTTGAAAAAATAAAATCCAAGAATGAAGTTTCTACATATAGCCAAATCCTGTGACAGATGACTGCTCGATGACTACTACTTAAGTCAGACTTGCCAACTAATTTAATCACAGCAATTATCCACTCATTATTCTAGTTAGACTGCTTGACCTTATTTGCCTGATCCAAAAACTGATTACAGTTCCTGGGATTAGCGAGTCTGCTGCAGTCCATGCTCCCTCCCCCATTCCAGAGGGTCTAGACTACCTAAACACAGGCTCGTATTCTTGGAAAAGCCAAGGTCTTAAGGTAAGATGTCAGAATTTATAGACATGACTAATTCTCTAAACCCCTACTGACCTCGTATTAGGTGCCAAGCCTCTTGGTGCCATTGAACACAGACAAGGGATTGCCATAATGCTCACATTCAGGAAGTGACCCTGAATTTTGTGCCATTGATCCTTGCTACCTAAACATAACAGAGTAATTCTACATTACTCCACTTTACCCAGGCACAGTTCGCTTTTAAATAATCATAAAAGGAAACTCACCTTTTTTTTTTATTTTCTCTTTCTTCTTTCTAAAAGGATGTAAACATGTAGGTAAAATAATTTAAAGTCAGTTTAGCACATTTAAGCAACATCGACTTTAGAAAAAAAAGTAAGATCTCAATGGAGGAAAGGATTCACAGAACTGAACAAACCAGTTAATACTGAGTAGAAGACTGCTTTGTAACAAATCCTCTACACTCTATAGGGAATGTTTTACAAAGCATACAAGTTTGCAGTTGTCAAAATAACTTTTTTTTTTCTTTTAAAATAATTTTACCCGATGATCAAATTTGAATAAAATTCAGAATATGTACAATTTTATCGTCAAAGACACATTTTTGTAGCTTTGGGATAATTTGACTCAGTTTTACTTACCTGTCATTCTCATGAGAGTCCTCCTGTGGAATTTGTAGAGGTAGAAATGATAATTCACATTCCTCTGGCCTAGAAAAAGTAGTGATATTTACTGACATGTAAACCAATATTCTGATTGCCAGACAGACTTTTATCCAAGTTAAGCTGATTTTAAGGAGTTGCTGAATATACAGAATTTATCTCCTCTTTAACTTGTAAGAAGGATATGCACCACATCTGAGATAAACTTGTTTGCAATTAAGACATCAAGATAGCTAAACTACAGTTGTCTATATTTTTACCAAATTAATTACTGCATTTTCCCCGAGAAAATGAGAAATACTAGGAAAATATAACAGCTCGTGGCATACTTGAGATCTGCCAGTGTTTTGATAAAAGCAAAATCCTTCCGCTGATTGGAGGGCATCCAACGGTGTTTTTCAGCCAAAGCTAGAGTCCTTGCACCAAACCCAAACATCGCTGAGAACCCAAACCGCAAAAGCTTGCTTGGAGTACTGAAAGTACAGACATCTACTGGTTGAATGTGACCTAAAATTTCAAAGATAAAGATCAGAAATTACAAATAACACCTGTACTTCAAACTGAATACAATTTACCATTTCCTTTCCACCTGATTGAACTGAGAGAAAAAAACTCTACACTCCTTAGGAAGTCAAAGTTTATCAATTGAAACTGGATTCAATCTAGATAGAATCAAGACTCTGTAATTCAGAAAAGGTGCTTCCAAGTGTTAAGAACGTTATGGAAAAAATTCAGCCATTCCATCAGGCTGCACAGGGTGTGACTCCTGATTCTAATCAGATTTTCAGAACTCAGCATCAAAGAAAATGCTATATTGCTACATGAGTATTTCCAACCATCCCACCAAATATTTGTAAGTGACTGGACATTGTACTGGAGAAGTTACAGAAACTCTTAAATATAGGTTTCAAATATATTTATGTTTACAGTTCTAGAATTCAGACATCTAATTCTGTTCAAGACAGGGTGTATATAAATAAAATATAAATATAAAATATATATATTTTTTTCTGTAATAGGACCTGAGTGGTGCCCATTAGATCGAGTATCTCTGATTTAAAAATACAGTTTTACATTTTGCATGTAAAGGCTTGTGTATTACTATCTAAGAAACAGAGCAAAGGCTCTTCCACTGCTGACTGCACAGTCTAGAAAACAGATACTCAAAATAGTTCCATCTTACCCATTCGCCTCTCTTATTTTTTAAAAAAGTATCCTAAAGAAAAACTGCTTTGAGAGGAATATTAACATTGCTCAACTAACTATTTGCTATTTCCTAAGACCTGAAAATAAGGTTTGCATTGGCAACCTAGCTTTTTCCTTTTGCATACATTTTCACATTCAAAAACCTATTTATTGTGCACACTGAATGGCAAGTGATAGTTTTCTCTACTAATAAAGCTTTCTTAAGGAAACTGTTAGTATTTAGAAAAAAAAATATATACGCAGAGCTAAAGAGATGAATGGTACTTTCTCAGAAATATGACAATACTTCCCTGAAAAGGCTAATTCTAACTACTTTCTCAAGCTGACAGTATTGTATATTTTCCTACTGTTTTCAGTGGGTAGATTAAATTAAAATAATCACGTGATTAATGCAACTAACCATTGCATAATAACACCAACAGAGTAACACTGTTCACACAATCAAGTCTGGAAAAGGTTACTTATTGCATTAAAAGAACATCAGTAATAGGGCACAAATGACAAAATCAGACATTATTCCATGTCAGATTGTAGTTATCAGAAGATGAGGTCCACAACCTTTGCTACTAACTACACTCAAAGAATCATAACCTTTCCAGTACTCTATAAATCAGGATAGAATCATTTGGGTTTAAAAGCTTTACCGTAAAGTTTACAGTAATATAGCATAATGGTGTGTCTTTATTAAACAACTGGTTATGGCAAACTTCTTACTGTTTCTTCATTATTTAAAACCTGAAAATGTCTGTAAAAACATTTACCCATTATAATGTGCAACGCTGCAGTCACTGCATGCTTAATACCATAGAGAGTGTGGGCCAAAATATTAGTAGTACCTGTAAAAGTGAACACAAACTACTGTAAAAATAAGACAGATACAGAATAACAAGAAAAAAATACACAGATTTTTTGAATGACAAAACTGAGACATTTGCTGCTGCATTTTAAGAATGTACCTCCCCTCAATGACTTAGTCTTGGTAACAGCAGAAATGCTGAATAGTACAAATTAAAACCATGAAAACTTCTAGATGTTCTATGAAATCCTCTCTGCAAATTCATTCAAAATTTCATAAGTGCCATAAAAACCAAGGGGGGGGGGGGGGATTTTTGAATGACAAAACTGAGACATTTGCTGCTGCATTTTAAGAATGTACCTCCCCTCAATGACTTAGTCTTGGTAACAGCAGAAATGCTGAATAGTACAAATTAAAACCATGAAAACTTCTAGATGTTCTATGAAATCCTCTCTGCAAATTCATTCAAAATTTCATAAGTGCCATAAAAACCAAGGGGGGGGGGGGGGAAGCTGTCAAAATATTATAAACCATTTCCCTAACAATCATTTCTATACAGAAGTGCTGTACTGAGGAACCGTACTAGAAGGCAGATTATCTAATAAGATATATTTTGGGAAAATTTTTAAGTTAGAAAAACAATACAATGCCCAGCCTGTGTAAAACTGTACATTTCCCAGACAAAATTCTATAGGCTCTAGTCTAAGATAGCTGCTGTGCCTCTTGCAGGCTACGTTTTAGATTCTTAGAAGCAATAGTTAATAAAATTATTTACCGCACATCAGCTTTACATATGAGAACACCTTGAGGACTGAAAAACAGAGAGATCATAGAATTTCACACAGATCTGAGAAATAGATGATTTGCATTCAGTGCATTGAAATTGACCCGTCTAACTTGTCTTTGTCATTGCATGGACATCAGCAGACCATTTGTACTACTAGCCACTGAATGGAAGAGATTGATTTCTTGTGAAACAAGGGGAAGAGTACAGTAAATCAGCTGGTAAATAGGAAAAAAAAATCAAGAACTAGCAATGTCAGCATGGAGTTGGAAAGGAAAGTAGAAAACTAGTTATGTTTGTAAGAGAAAGAAGCACGGTTCTGTAGATCCATGTGTGGTGGTGATTCGTATGTCAAGTCACTTTACCTGTGGAAGAAACATGGATATACATGTAAATTTTGCCCTTCTGCTTTCATGTACAGGACATGGTTTATCCATGTATCAGCTGTCTTTTATACAGCTTTTTTTTTTTTTTTTTTTTAAATCCTGAACAGGGAATAGTTGTGTCTCTCCTAAATGGGTACAGGCTTAACAGAATTTCAAATTGCCTTTTCTCTTTGATCACATCTCTGGCATTTCTTAGCCAGGCAGCAGGGTCACAGGATTCACTTCTGCAAAATAAAGAACCAGGACTTGCCACCAAGCAAGCAGAATATTGAGCTTCTTCATGTCACTTATTAAGACATAAATAATTCAATGACAGATTAATTAAAATAACAAAAATTACAAAAGAACAATTTAGAAAACTAACATGCCATAAAGGAAAGAGTTCAGTTAGATTTTTGAATCATTTTCTTGTTGCTTGACTTATTTAATATGCTACAGCATCAATAGACAGTTCTGGATGCTAAATTTGCCTTAAGTTTTATTGAAGCATTTAAACTTGCCTTTCAAAAGTGAAGGAGAGAAGAAAGGGAAAGACTACCACATTTCAAACAAGATGCACTCAATATTTAAATAAGTACTTTAAAAGCTTCACGCAGCAGACTGAAAAATTATGTTCATCCCAAAACTCTGCAATCTTTAATGTCACATCAGTGGTAGAAAAAAAACAAACAAACAAACAAACAACTAAATTTCAAACGACTGATGTACATAGTTACAAAGCTCTAAAGGCATCTTGTCACTCATTCAGGAGTGTATGTTTCAATTTTTTTTTTTTTTCAGTGATTTCTCTGAATAAGAATTTGTAAATTAACTGGGAATTGTATCTCAGAATGGCACAGAGCACCTGTTACATCCTTAGAGCACTTAAGTCTCTGAAAGTAATTCAGAATACTCAGAACCTTGTGGAAAGCTTTCATAACGTCAGAGAGAGGAGCTATGAATAAGGCTCTCAGGGTTCCTACTATGTGAAGAAAAAAAGTGAGGTACACTTATTAAGATAACAAATACAAATCGTTCTTTGAAGTTTACATCTCCAATGGTACATGGAAGAAATCTGTTTATGTACAGTTTTATTATTTGAACAATTAGAGTAATTTAATTCACATATTTCCTCAGAATTTGTAGGTGACTATACTATTTATTTATTTCTCCTTTTCTCCTTTAAACAATGTAATGTTTAAATAAACCCAGCAAATTGGGATTATGAAGTACTTTGAAAGAAAAATAAACTAACAACTTCAAAAGATAAATGCAAGTCTTCGCTTTTTCTCCCAAATGAAAGTGTCTCTAGATACATTAATAGAAGTCCAGTTTATTAAGAATATTACAATTTTAATTATTTATATCCAATAACTTCTATCCAACAACTCAACTAAAAGTAACTCGAACCTTTTTGCACAATACGAATAAAAATGAAAAAGCAAAAATGTAGCTCTAGATACCATTTACTATGCAAAACAGTGAGTTTTTCAATTCAGTGAACATAAAATACAGTTCTACAAAGAAAATACAGGGACAAAAAAAATAGGTTTGACCTACAAAACAATTCTTCACATAATAATAGAAGTATATGCCCAGCACCACTTTATGTTTGAATGACTTATGACATTTAACCTCTAATTCAACTAATTCTGCTTAGCCAGTGAAGCTAACTAAAGAGGTAGCTCAAAAATACTCAAATATTTCCCTCAATCAATTTTTTCCAACTTGTATCAACTTTTAAGGGAACCTCTCCAAAACAAAGGAAATCACACACACAAAGAGCAGATCGTTACAAGTCATGCAAATTGTGTTTATTTCCTGTAAGCTGAGAACAGGGAAGTTGTTATTCTGATTTTTGTGTGTTGGGGGGTTTTGGGGTATTTTTGTTTGTTTTTTGTCACTGAAGATCAAGCTAGTAAAAGAGCACAAGGTGGAATATACTTCTGAAGATCCATCTTGATCTAGGTTTTAAAACTGGGATTCCTCACTTAAGTAAGAGTAATTTATCAGTACAGATGGCAGCAAGATAACAAATGACCACAGCTGAAGTCCATACCAATCTTCATACTGACTTTAACGAGAGTTAAATCTCATTCTTACTAAACAGGATAGACACAAGTAATTGCATCCTTCTCTTAAATCTGTGGAGCTCATTAACATTTGCAGAAGTAAACAAGGGAAAACATCACCCTTTCATGACTCCTGGGAAAATAGAACAAGTCCTGCCGGTGTTCAAAAACATAAGTAAGGCATCCACCCTGCCATAAGATCTAGAACATGCGCCGTCTTGCAGTAGCAAGTACCATCACCTTCTTAAAACATGCCTAACAGCATTTTGATCCCAGTAATGACTGAATCGCCTAGGTCTCGTTGCCTAGGTCCTATACAAGCAGGATGCCACGTGCACACAAAGAAAATCTTATAAACAGAACAAAACCAATGGAAGTTATCTTACGAAAATCTTAGAATATAAGCTTTGCCAATTTAAGTGGTGTTTAATGCCATTATTCATCTTCCCAAGTCATCTAAACCTTTTTTCGCCCCTATGTAAGCTTGGAATATTATTTACCAATAACAAGATGGTTCCCCTGAACACTATTGTATTACTTCAGAGACTAATAACCTACTTCAGTCCTCGTGTATGGGCTTGCACTTCTCACAGATTACTAACAGTCACATCTTTAGATCTCACTCCAACTATTTAATTTACTGTAAAAAGGTTTCATCCACACAACTCCAGCATCGCTGTCACCAGCATTTTTTTTAAACAGAAACAAAGAAGATTTTATTATTCAAACAATATAATTCTGTTCAAAATGTTAACCCATTTTCCTGACATGACAAACAACTTCCTACAACCTCCTTCCTACGAAACATGCAAAAGCATCACAGTAAGGACAAAGTATCCGCAGGTCATGTAAAGCATGACTGATGAAGGTACCAAACAGAAATTGTAGAGAAAAAAATTGTCCTTGGAAGTACAAGCACTTCTGCAGTACAATTAACTTAATTAACCAGACAACATGAATATTCATAAGGCTGTTAATGTCTCCCCCATCCAAACAGATAAATGTGATGTAATGACTTCCTAGTCAAGCATAGCTAAAATTCTGATGAAATCTGCACCAACATTTTGGTTCTTTGCCTGAAATATCACAGAAATTAACAGTCCCTCAGTAATATTTTATTTTCTGAATTAATTGGAAATCAGGAATTTATTTAAATGAACCATTTAGGACCAAAAGGTTCACAGTCATCAGATATAGATTGTCTCTTGTTCTGTAACAACTGGATAGCTTTTTTAATGTCCTTCCAGTTCCCCCTCCCCTCCCATTCCCCCTCCGTACAGTTTCTTAGCAGTAGTTCCCATAGCAACACACACTCTTGCTAATGGCCAGCAGTACAACTGCAGGCTTCCCCACTTCTCATCCCTTTGATTTGGGCCAGAAGGCGGCAGCTCAGTAGAGTATTTTAGTAAAACCACACTCCCCTCCGGACCTTTCTCTTTAGGAGGTAAACTGTTTCAAGAGCACCTCCTTCCCATCAAGTTGGCCGAAACTTAAACATGCTGGCTCAGCCACTTACAATAGAGGCTAAAACCAGACTTTAAGCTACTCCGATAATGCTGTCCCATAATACGGTTTCTATTCTTACTAGGCTGGAGAATCCTAAGAATTTGCTACAATGGGTTAAGGGGTGGGGGGAATTAATTGACCATTGAGTTCCATCTTCTTCGTGTACACAAGTATCGTACTTACCGTTTCCTAACTGTCTACTTTTTGGAATATCCATCATATGGGAATAAAATAAGCTATAGATTATTTTTAAGAACCTATTAAGGAGTTTCTCACACTATCATTCTACAAATTTCTCTTCAAGTCTATGGCATTCTGCGTAACCAGCCGTATAGCATTCTTTTGGGTTTACAGATCCTTTTTGATCATGACGTGTTTGTTTTAAACTGAAGAGAGTAAGCACCAACGGTGAGGCACAGTGACCTAGGTATGCCCAAACAGCACGGAGTTAAGTGCTAGAGAGATTCCGTCTCAACACCACCAAGATACTCACACCAACTGCACTGACAAGTGAGGGTCCAACTGCTGTACTAAAATTCATTTGCTTTATTTTCTTTGAGATTACTGTATCTTTTACTAATATATTTCCAAGGTTTTTTTAACTTGAAAAAAGCTAGTGTTGCATTTTTACAAGCAACTAGTCCCTGTCTTAACGCTGCTTTTAGAAGTGCAAAGCAAGTCGGAGCACTTAAAATCTGCTTGCTCGGTCCAGAAGCAATTTGCTCCTTTTTTGGTAGAAAACTGAAAACAACCATTTGCTGTTCACCCAGCTACAGGATATTTTTCCTTAATAGTTAAAAACATCTAAGAAATTACATGAAGTAGTCGCATCAACATCTACATCAGAGGGTAGTGTCCGTGCAAAAACACCCTTCCTCTTTTAAAGAGAAGCGATTCATATACCAGCCCAGAATCACCTGTCTGTACTAATTCTAGCTAAGCCTCCCTACCTGGCCCAAGTTGTACTGCAAGAAGGGCAAATACAAAAACTGGGAGCAGAAGAGGGGGACACACACCCCAAAGAAACAAACCAACCCACACCACAAGGTGCAAGTAAAAGTTAATAAAGGAACACGAGAATTTTTCGAGAGAGATGCATACATTTTCAGGTCTGTAGAAAGTAGTTTTGTGTGCACAGTTTGGGTTGTTTTTGTTTTTGTTTTTGTTTTTTAAAAATATAATCCACAAATATATTCCTAAAACACCATTTAAAAATAAACCCTAAGCATGAATCCAACTGAGAATCCTGCCAAGAAAACTGGAGAGCCAAGCAAAACAGCATGACTTATATTAAGGAAATTCTAGAAAGCAAAATTTTCATTTGGTTCCATTTGACAGCAAATAAGGGCAAAACTGGATCAGCTGAAAATTATTTTCTTTTTCTTCTTCCTGAGCTTCTTCCTTTAGGCAAAAAGCTCATCTGTGCCATTACTATAAATTATCATAATGATTTAAAATCTAGTCATTTGTAATCAATCTAAATCACTAATTTAGGACATTTATTCAATAGGTCCCTTAAGTAACTGAAGCTTTAGCACCAAGAACTGCCTTTAGTAGCCAAAACTAAAACATGCCAGAGGGACTTAAAACAGACGACTTACAAAATGTAACGGTACTTTTTAATCTCACCTGCTGGTATTACTCCAAGAGGAACTGGTGCTTTGACAGGCATCGGTATATAGTCTGTGTCTTTTCCAGCATCTATCTGGGCTTTAAGTAGTAGACCATGAGCAACTTCGCTGACAGATCCATCTCCACCAACACAAACTACCCTATTACAAAACAAAAATGCTAAACAGATCAAAATAAACTCTTCTACAGCTGAGCAAACAAGTGGAAGGCAGCCATCACACACCATATACATAATGATATTTCAAATAGCTAAAATCTGTTCTTTCTTTAAGAACAAGCTAGGGCTTCACTGCCACATCAGTGAATGTTAACTAACAAGATATAAGCATCCTTATTTCTACTTTCTTCTCTCTGAGTAGGAGTAAATACATTTAACAGCTTACAAAGTATTTCTTACCTTATCATGCGTTATGTACACGAACCGATCAGATGGAAGAGTTACGCACAGGCTCAAGTGCCTCGGTGGAAAAGTTCTTTAAATCTTTCAGTGCTGGCCCACAGAAGTATTCCAATGCTTTTTAATTGCCTTTATAACAACAACTCACCAAATATTACAATAAAATTAAAAATACTTGAAAACAGCTAATTCCACACACTATGCAGGCAGTTGAGGGATTTAGCAAGGTATAAAGCCCTAGTGCCAGCAATCCTTTGCATGACGGTACTTAATCACTGCTTCTGGAGCATGTAATTAAACTCCCACCTGCTGTGGCTATAGAGAGGAATGCATTTATCTGTAAAAGCTCTGTTACAGCAAACATTTTTTTTCTGTTTTTGTTTATTTAACTAACTATTAAAGGGTTCTCCAAATTAGTGATGTTTGAAAGTGAAATGTTTTTAAAGTAGCACATATTAATGATAAAAATAGTAATAGTACACTCCAAGCATTTACAATATAAATGTCAGATTTACTTTAGGAGGCACTTAAAAATATCTTTTTTCATATATCTATATGAATGCAGTTGTGAAACTATGCCAAATAATTCAGCCACATAAAACTGGTAAACTCTTTATAAGAACATACTCATTATGTTATTAAATGTTTAAATTACATTATCTCAGCTCATTTAAAATTTTTCTTCAGTTCCTATTATTTCCTAGCTATTTTTCATTTTTTAGGAATGTTTCCTCTATCTAGTGAAACATTGCCCACAAAAAAAAAAAAAATAATATATATATAGCAAAAGTTTGGAGCACATTTTCTTCCTGCTCATAATCAGGAGTCATCTTCTGCCTTTTGTCTCATTTTTGGTTTAGACTGGTTTATTCCTAGGCTTAAAAGTTTCTGCCACAGCAGCAAAAACAGTTAATCTTTGTTAGTCTGATAAATTGTACACCTGGAAGGACTTATGTGGATTGTCTTCTGGCTATTAAGTTTTGAAAACAGACATATTTTCTTCTGATTGTGTTTATTGTTATTGGAAATAGATGAAGAGTCAAGGAATAACAAAAATGCTGCTAACTTTAATTTTTATTAATTTAGCATTAACGATTAAGACTTGCGTTTTTGGCTGGAAATAGAGATACCATTGGGGACTGGGGATTCCAAAGCTAATCAGCAAGAACCCGCAATGCATAAGGAGTCGAAAGTCTTGAGCAAACCGATTTGACTAAGACCTTGAAGAAGGCTTCTTAGAGGAAGAAACATCTGTCTAACCATTAGACACAAGTTCTTAATGAACTATTCACTAAACTCTGACTATCCCAGGCTACTCTAAACAATATCCATAATACCTTAGGCTCCTGATTAGGAAGAAATACATGCACGTATATTGTGTCTTTCTGTCACTGTACAAACAAGAAAACGCAGCTGAGACAGCAGCAAATGCACTCTATTTGTCAGCAAGGCTTGGCCCCAAGACGGGGGGAAAAAGCACACTGCCAGGTTGGCAAAGTACCTAAATTTCCAGTTGTCAGTAAGAAAAAAAAAAAAAAAAAAAAAAAAGTGGATAGCAAAAAAGGTGGAATATATAAGATACATGACACATGCCTATGCAAGACAGAGTGGTAACTGGAGAAATCAGAGAGAAAAAATTATATAGAGAAACAAACAGCTTTGACAAAGAGTTAAAACAGCAGTATTGCTTACAGGAAGCACTGAGATACAAACCTTCAATTTGCTACTGCAAATCATAAGCTTCAATTTATTTCATACACTGTTTATCACATAAGGAACCATAACTCTCTTAAGAAAGAAATTCAAGATCAGAAATTGTATGTTGCTATACTGCTTAATTATGAATGAATAAAAAACTGTTGTCTTGCCCTTTCTACATTTCACTTGAATTAGCTTTCAGTCAGTCTGAAATAGGCAATAATTGAAAAGAGCGAGCTGAGGTAGAGCAGCAGACTAATTCATGCAGGCAGGGCCTTCAGACCACACCTAACGGACCTCCGGTCGCTTCCGAGCACAGGCAGATCAGGTCTACGCGAACTCTGCCACGTAGAAACAGCACAAAGACTACCTAACCTCTTACCACCGCATACAGTGCCTTCCACATCTAAAAGGAGGTACCGAAGTGCTATTCTACTTTCTAAACAGAGAACTGAGAGATATAGTAGCTGACTTGAACAAAACTGGACAGGAAGCCAAGGCAAAACAAGAAAGAACTGAAGCCTGCCAAGTCACAAGCAATGTTGCTCAATAAACAAGTAAAACTTCTTAAGACGTACTGGAAATAGTGGGTAGACATGATGTCAGATGGCTGCTAGAACTGCTAAAAGCGTGATTTTTCATCAGTACGACTGATGCA
This sequence comes from Podiceps cristatus, assembly GCA_000699545.1. Classification (NCBI taxonomy): domain Eukaryota; kingdom Metazoa; phylum Chordata; class Aves; order Podicipediformes; family Podicipedidae; genus Podiceps; species Podiceps cristatus. The sequence continues at coordinate 57,834 of KL275013.1, forward strand.
ATTTCATTGCCGTGGAGTTGATTTTCAATTCAAAACAGATCCCATACATTTTCTAGCTTAATTTTCAGTAAACCAAAAATTGTCATTAAAATTTTATTTGGGAAACACTGAGGTGGTTTGGGGGGCCTATAAGATATTTACGTCTATGGCAACATCAGCTAGACATCAATGGGGAAGTCACAAAGGGCTTCATAGGAACATAATCAAAAGTACACCAGAAGCCTTTAAAGAATTTGAAGAAACTCCCAATTTCAAATGTTCTCTTTCTGTTCTTAAGAACAACTCTAAAGATAATGGAAGAGACACTAGTGATATTTTGTAGCTTGCTTTTTCGAAGTATCAGTCCTTTAGCATAATATGAATGGTGACCTCATCCTATCAGTCTCTGTAGATTTTACTTGAAAAGAGCAATTAAGACAGCTCTAGGTACATCAGTTTAAAGAGTTACCCTTTCAACTCAGCTTCCCTATGACCTTATATCAAAAAGCATGACAAGTTATCTATTTCATAGGATCTTTTTCTGTATTGTGCTTTATTGAATGAGTACATAGATGGAGGCCAGGCTACCTGAGAAGTTATAAAACTCATTTTTCAAACACTTCAGAAATTTCATTTTCAAAATAACCTCATAATGTCTGACAATAAAAGCTACTTAATTTCCACATGAGAAAAAAATCACAACACTTAAACAGCTAATTCAGAAAGGACAGGGATCTTTTCACCTCAGAAATCCTAGCATAATATTGACTTAAGTTATTTTCCTCCAGCTTCTTCTGGCTACTGAAGAAAAGTCTTACAGGGGAAGTACTCCAGTGACTCCAATGATCAAAAATGAAACAACTCAAATATGACTCAGAGTAGAAGGGGTTTGTGCAAGAAAATATAACCCAGGCTTTTTCTTCTCTGTCTTCATAACTGCGTTCCAGGACAAACTGGTTCCCCAGCTAGCACCCCAAAAGTCAGGTCTTAATTGGAAAGAAATTGTCCTCAGAATCTGGCATACATACATACATTTTCAGACATATTTTCTCACCTAACTCTGCGAGTTCGAGAACTAATAGAAATTCATTAGACTATAAAACACTATTAAAGCCTTCTTGTATGGCTCACTGCATATTCCTGTAAGAGTTGTAAGAATGTCATAAGACTTCCACAGTATGCAAACCCATTCTTATATATTATTGAATCTTATTATTGAATGATTAATGTAAAAATACCAAAGACTGCAGGATTAATCAACATGGATCGAGAGCAGCCCTGCCGAGAGGGACTTGGGGGTAATGATGGATGAAAAGCTCAACATGAGCCGGCAATGTGCGCTGGCAGCCCAGAAGGCCAACTGTATCTTGGGCTGCATCAAGAGAAGTGTGGCCAGCAGGTCGAGGGAGGGGATTTTGCCCCTCTACTCTGCTCTTGTGGGCCCTCACCTGGGATACTGCGTCCAGCTCTGGAGCCCTCAGCACAAGAAGGACATGGAGCTGTTGGAGCGGGTCCAGAGGAGGCTACAAGAATGATCCAAGGGCTGGAGCAGCTCTGCTGTGAGGACAGGCTGGGAGAGTTGGGCCTGGGACAATGGTGATAGGACAAGGGGGAATGGTTTTAAGCTGAAACAGGGTAGGTTTAGATTAGATGTAAGGAAGAAATTCTTCACAATGAGGGTGGTAAAGCACTGGAACGGGTTGCCCAGAGAGGTGGTGGAGGCCCCATCCCTGGAAACATTCAAGGCCAGGTTGGACGGGGCTCTGAGCAACCTGATCTGGGTAATGGTGTCCCTGCTCACTGCAGGGGGGTTGGACTAGATGATTGCTAGGGGTCCCTTCCAACCCAAAACATTCTATGATTCTATAGCAAGGTCTTTAAAAATGATTGAACAAGCATTTTCTCTCTTGACTTCAAGTGCATTTAAATGATTTTTTTTCTTTCAATGGAAAAAACATTCAAGTTACTTTTAGATAAAATGTTATTCTTAAGAACCATTTGAATGGATAGAGTGAAACACAAGGCACTCGTGCCATTCTTGCAAATACAGAGACCAAATCTTTCATGAAACATACTTAAGAAAGCTTTATCATTATTTATGAATCTAAAATACATACCTATTGTCAGTAAGTAATAAAAAACAAAGCATCTAATGAGATCTGATTTTCTGAGACAATATATACATGAAACAGAGTAACTCATGAAATATCTACTAGCACAGTTTTGGATGGGATACAAATAAAAACTAACGTGATGCAGTTTACTAACATCCACAGTGACTAACCAACTTACCCATCAAATGCCTGGAGTTCACATTCTTTAAGTACTGAGAGAGCATGTCCTTCATATTCAGTTACTGTGAAAAATGACATTATTTAATTATCAGAAGACATGAGGGTTGTTTTTTTTTTTTCATGTTTTGCCCTTCTAACATAAGGAACATACATTAATTCAGTTATTTTTTTTAAAAATCATTAAATGCATTAAAAGTACGAGAAGGTATGTTTTACAGTTATGCTAGCTAAAAGACAAGACATATTAAAACTCAGCTGCATCAGACACACGGCTATTTAGTGCATTTAAATTCAGAGAATTAGAGAAGATGTTTGTTGCATCAAAATGCAAGTTTTAGCATTGACACAGTTGGTAAACTTTAGGAAAATGTAAGCATATCCTTAGTTAAGACTGAATTATTTCAGTATCAATCAAATTTAATTGCCTTTGTGTTAGGATATGCAAATTGCTAAATTCAAAATATGAGGAGCTGAACACAGAAGTATGAAATCAAGCCAAATACCAGTGACAACAGAATCTAACACACAGAGGAAGGTGGCACAAGTATACACCAGAGTTCATAGCCTCTGGAGGAAATGAATCTGTCACTCTGCATTGATGTCTCTGTGTTTGCTGATACCCTATATAGTACTGTAAATGCCAGTGAAGACAGGATAAACTGGCATACTACAGATGGCACAAAGCATCGTAACTACATTTAGCATTTTCTAGGCCAGCTTTGCCAGAAGAGACAGCCCAGCTGCAGCCACCCATCAAAGATTTTTGCTGACTGACATGACACTTGCAGATGGATTTTTTGTGTAAGAATGTGCATCATTATATGCAAAATTACATTAATCTTTCATGCTTGTCTGTCCCTGGTGCTAGCATAGTTCAAGGCTTTTCTCCAGTGTTTCTAAACACCATTAAAATTATTAGTCTTGGTGTCCAAAACAATCATTCCGTATCTATATATGTTATAACAGTATTTCTACAGATTATTCAAATGCTGCTTACAAGAACTGAAAACACCTCTCTCCCTCCCCTTATGTGTATATATACACACATGAATGCGTGTATATATAACTTAAAAAAAAACAAAATAGAAGTGGTAAAATTTTTACACTTCACATTAAACAACTGTATATCAGCATATAACTTCAAAATCTCCTAACCAGTATTAGCAAAGTTCTAGTGCTTGGTGTTTTGGAAATTCTTAATTAAAAACTAAAGTTATTTTGATTATATCAAAGGCAGAGAATTATCATTTTGCTACAGAAATACTTATCACTATAATAGCTTTCAGAAATTATTTACAGAATTTACGTTCATGGAGGACCTCTTCTGAAAGATCAAAGCACAATATTTGAGCTATTGTACTCAGTTTTGCTTTTGCTGATGGGAACTATCCTTTTATCATTATCTGTAGATTGTGAAAAAAGTGACCATTAAAACTGCATCATGCAAAAATACAGAAAGGTTCAAATGTGTTACCATTGCTTAACTGTGAAAGAAGCTCTTCCAATTAAAACATACGGTTGTTTACCAGGTTACATGCCTTTTTAAATGAGCATGATAAAATTTAGAAAGTTATGAGTATAGTCTAATTAAAATGTTACAGTAAATAAGATTTTATTTTGTAAAAGAAAACACGCTCAGTGATTTCCTAATGTAATCCACATAGGCTATGTTTACTATTACAAAATTAATTCACTCAAAGAACAAGGACATGAAAATAAAGAGGACTCATGACTACAGAGAAATCAATAAAGGCAGTAAAAATGGCTAGTGTTAGCCAGACCGATGGGGACTCCATCCTCTTTGCATCTAACAGCTTAAGTTTGGAAATTGTATAGGCAGACTACTGCAAGGCTTAACACCGGGGACAATTCCAAGAAATTTAAAATTTGATGAGAGAACACCAGAGGTACATAGCACCTAATTCGAAATGTTGTGACAAAAGGTAATGGAAAAATGAAGTTTCCAGGAAAAACTTCATGAGAACATATAGAAAATCAATCAAGTAGAAAAAAAAAATGAAAAAAATCAACACAGACATAAAAAGATCATGTCTAAAAAGTTTTCTGCAGGCTTGACAGCATCCAGAGGGACACATAAAAGTTGTGCTGATAGTTGGAAAAAAAAGCTAGATGTTTTAATATTTTGTCCCGTTCCAATTAAAAGGAAAACAAACAAGCAAATAAAACCCCCAAAGAAACCCCAAACCAAAAAAAAACACACAATGAAATTTGGTAAGAGGAAGAAAGACCTTCTTTCACTGTTTAGGAAGGATTCAGGTTACATATTTGGCAAAAATATTATCACAAAAATATTATTTTATGCTATTTGTCAGCCATTTCTAATGCATAATCAAAAAGGTTTTCCTTTTTCAAGGACATTTTGTTCTTGTAAATTCCAGTATGCATTATTTTCCAGTAATATTCGGAAAGAAGGGCACTGACAGTGTACCTCATTTGAACAGTCACACATACTCCCAAAATGCTGTTGCACCCTTTCTCACCTAGCCAACAGGAAATCAAGGGTTCAGCCCCTACGTATAGAAAAAGTAACATATAATTGGCTCAATGCTTCAAGACATGGGACACTTCCATATGACACACATAAATACTGGCACTCATGTCACAGACAAATGTCAATAGGATTAAAACTGGTAATGATAACAACAGATTAACTGGGGTTGACAGTGGATAAAAAAATAACGTTATTTACTGTGTAGTAAGTTTAAACCAATATTATGTGTTCAATTCTCCATCACAGTCTTTTTCTTTGTGATTCTGCCCTAAAAAACGGGAGTGTGAGGAAGGGTGTTGGTTTTGCCTAAACATCCAACTTGTAATTGCGTACAAACAGAAGCAGAAGAGGCAAAACTAGGAAGAGAAGGGAGACAAGCTAGGAGTCTGTTGGAGTTACCTTTACTTAATTTTCTTTAGTATGTGTAAGGTTTTGCAGGATACTTATATATTTCTAAAAAAGTAGCTCAAATTATCACTATTTGCCAGTACTTGTAGGTACCCTAAATATGGAGCGAGCCTTTGCTGAACTGGATTTTTAGAAGGGTCACCTTTCTTCTCCTAACACCCATATTCCAGCTGCAGCACTCAAGATTGCCAGAGTCTTCAAAAGTCTGTATAAAGACCAGGTTTTAAGTATTGCTTCACCTTAGCGACAGTTAAAGTACTGTTTCAGTTTAAATTTAGTAATTCCCACTTTCTACTGCACTAAGCACTTTAGAGATTTGTTTATTCCATGTAACAAAAATAACACCAAAAACCCAACAAAACACAATACAGTCTAAGACCTTTGGTTAGTTTCACTAAAATACATACATCTGTAGTGTGCAAAGTAATTTAAAAAAAAAAAAAAAAAGAAGATAATTGGAGAAAGTAAATGCTGTTTCAGGACTCACTTATTTACATATATGTCTTTTGACTGCTGTATATCTTGGAGTAAGAGAGAGTATCTCCACTCCAAACTTCTAATTTAAAAAAAAAAAAAAAAAAAAAAGGTAGTTTATTCCAACAGAAGTTACAATGAAGAATAAAATCTGGCAAGCTTGGTCAGGTAGGAAGCAACAGCCAGCTACCAAAATACAAGACTGGATGGGGAGAGCTTTGTCTTCCAGCACTCCACTGTTGACATTTGTTGGGGTTTTTCTTTTAGTAACCTGCAAGTCTTATACTGCAAATGTGCTGGAAGCCTCTTCAGAGGTTCAAATTTGCTTTAAAATTTTTGCGTGCAATGAATTTTAAGCTTTACATATGTCTATGAGAAAGGAGTAAAAGTAAACTATCTTCAGTGTAAAAATTGTACAAAAGCCTTCAACTTTTAATACCTAATATACCTTTGTACACGACTACATATGTAAATATTGGCCACGTTTCAAAAAAGCAGTAACAGAGATGCACACTCCAACTTCACAAAATCCAAAACAGTCATGGGAGGGAAAAGAACCTGTTTGATTTACTTGAAATGAGGCCCTTGGTTCTACTAGAAGACGGTACCAGTAGACAGGACTCTCTCTCAGCACCCACTACCCTATTTTTTTAAAATACATATTTCTTAATTATTTAGTTCTCTACTAGCATTTAAAACTGCAATGCAGTTTTCTCATTTTGCCTGTAGGAGGAGCGTTAGGCAGCTAATAAGCACAACGGTATTTGGACGTTGCCAAAAGAACCTTAGTTTAAGGATAAGCCATTAAACATTTGTCTGGCTAAAACCAGAAGTTTCTTTTCAAAATATAAAAGAAAAGTAATTTTAAAATAAACTTTAAACTGGTTTTATTCAATTAGGAAAAAATGTTTTTAAAACTACTAATTATATTCATAGCTTTTATTACATTCTATTAATTAATCTAAAAAAATATCAATACACATTTGGTTTATTAGTTCAGTTTTAGGATTCCAGGTGACATAACACAGCTAAAAATGTAATCTTACAGAGGTTACTGATAAAGTTGCCTTTAACAGAGTCTAACAAGCAAGGTTATGTTCACAGTAAAGATAAAAGAAACACTAACCACTAGTAAGGAATAATATTTTAAAAAGGCAATTTTCTTTAAATAGTTGCTTAAAGTAAAGTAATCACTAATTTAAAAATATGACAGTCAGTCATTTCCAAGGTTTGCATGACAAAAAACTTTTTTAAAAAAATTGTGACCAAACAAGTCTAAGTTCAATTTCTAAGATTACCTGTTTACACTATCATCCATGCCTTGCAGGTGAAAAATATGTCTGAGAATCAAAACTAAAGCTGCTGGCATTCCCTATCAATTAAGGGAAGTTAAGAAATTATCACTACAGAATTTTAACACAGACATTCTTTTTCACACTTATTCTCATGCATCTTTAATCTTCAATTGATTTTACTTTAAATTGTGGGGTAAATAATTTAAAAATACATAGATACAGGTAATAAAATTAGCAAGATGAATCTCATACCCAAACACTTACTGCGTTATTATATGCTCACGTCTAAATCAGATTTGCCCCAAATTATTTTTGGCACGCAATCTGAACTAGTCATGATTTCACAAGTTTAAGGGACAACTGTAGGATGAGCCCTCTGGCTTATAATTTGTTTAAGGTGGAACTGATTATTTTGCAAGCCAATTACAACAGACATAGGAAAAAGACTTCTTTGTGTAAAAACATCTTGCACCAGAGTTTACACTTCACATGGATATGAAATGCATAATCAAAAAATAGCAGTGTATTAAAGGGAATTATAATACTACGGATAAAAAAAAAATATTTGGAACTGGAAATACTAACGTCGTTTCTCTGTAAACTTGGGTGTTTTTGGGGACCAATTCGATGCAACATACGTTTCAGTCTCTTCACAGAAGGGGGCAGAAGTAACGATTAGATCATTAACATTCTACTGCTTTAAGAAAATACATTGTTTCCCTCTTTAATTTCTTATAAAAAGTCAATCAAATGAAACAGCCAAAGGGCAAATGCCAGACACAAAGCAGAACTCTGGTAGATACTGGGGCCTCAAATCCAAACCTGCTATCGGGAACCCATTGTTGAGCAGAAGGCAGCATCGCTACATCAAGATTGTACCTTCGTGTTCTGCAGACACCAAGCTGTGCCCACGTACCTTGTGAGAACTGCCCTTGTCGTCACAGAACTGAGTCACCTGGGCTTCCAGGTCAGCCCTGAGACCCAGTCAGAATCCAGAAATAACGTGTCCTTCGGATAAGGCCCTCTTATTATGTCAGGCCAACAGACATTCTCAGAAGAAAAGTAGTATTTAAGGACGTGTTTGTCAGAACACAGGAGCAACTCTTAGCAAGCATAGACAAGACTGTCAGACATTAAATGCTTGTTTCTTTTTAAAGAATGCTTGCTTTAAAAAATACAAAAATATACTGCTAGTATTGATAGCTATAGGGGAAAAATATTCAATGAATAACAGAATTACTAAACCATGTTTTTACAAAATAAAAATATATTGTATTGTATTAACTCCAGTTCTAAATGCACTCCTTGCAGGCAAAGCTAATAAGGATTAGCAGTAAATTCGAATTGTCTTGCATGCTTAAGTACTAGTTTCACAAAGGATTAGACTATGCTTTTGAAGCAACTTACCTGTGACATCAGTTTTGATGTCAGCAAGCTTAAAAAGAGGTGCAACTTGTTCATAATAAATATGAGTGGCTTCTCTTTTGTGGCTGTTTGGATTAACAAACACTTTTAAGGATTTTGGTCTATTTTGAAAGCCTAAAAAGAAAACACAAAACAATTAAGATTAGACAAAGCCCAGCTATTTTTACAGCTTATAATGATTTTTTAGTATTAGTACCATTACAGTACTTGAACAAGATGAGTAAATTATAGTCTAAAAAAAGTCTCAATTCTTCTTGGATTTGCACTATTTATCTTTAAATTATAGTACCATTTACTTTTGTGTCTACAGCTAATAAACAGTGGAAATGAATCACACACTAACCAAAACATTGTAGGAACCAGGGGGAAAAAAAAAAAAAAAAGAGGTGTCACAACCTTGTTAAACCCTGACACAGTAGGAGGGTGAATGTGGAGAAGTTATAAGATTGGGCAACAAAAAAACCCTCAAATATCATAACATATCCTTTTTGAAATTTAATATGAAACACTCCAGGTAGACATATGACAGTAACACCCAACAGAACCAATACTACAATCCAATATTTTTGTGTTCTGAGATTGCAAATCACACAGTGCAAAGGAAATTCCCTCATCCTGAAAGAGGTCTGAAGAACCACAAAGAAATAGAAAACTTGGTAATATCATTCAGAAATCTGAGAATTATTGTTCATTTTATTTTTAAAAAAGTTACATTTAGGTCTTTGAAAGAACTCTGAGCAAACAACACTGAGAAGGAATGCTATGCAAACAGCACGTTGTCTTCACATTGATCCCATTACGTAATTTTATTATTTGGAATACAACATTTTGTCAAATAGTCAATAAATCATACTCAAACAATAACATGACTTTTCAAGCCCTCTGTTCTAGAATTCCTACAATTGCCATGATTCAGTAAGGTTGGTTTGCCACAAAAAGAAAATGGTGGCATGTAATACTGCTGTTTCTTTGGTAGCTATTTAAAATATAGGATTTGAACAATTTTGTATTCAATTAATTCATTTATAAATTCTGAATTTTCTTTTAGTATCAGGTTAGACCACAACGTTCTTAGCCAAATGAATCCTAGGATATCCGGCAAGTATACTATTTTCAGCATTCAACAACAAAATTAGTAGTAGGCCACAACTCCAAAAGGAACCAAGAGTGAAAGCATGTTTTCCTGCCCCATGTAGAGTATTACTTCAATTTTTACAGCCACATGTACCTTCAGAGCATCAGCTGAGGCTTCCTGAAGGTCCTCCCACTTACTTTACCTCAACAACTGAACAGGAACAATTCCTCAGAGAAGTTATCGCTAAATACTAATTCAGCAAAGGGGAAAGTATTCCTTAAGATCAAAACACAGCAATTATAAAAGTCCCATAGATTATTTTTTTCCAGTTAACACATCAAAGAACCTGGAAATGAAAACTAGCAATTTATCCAGTTTGTGTTAGTAAATCTCGGAAGATTTCTTGGAAATTATTGGATCAGTTTGTTGCTATAACCTGAAAGCATACATAAAAGACCAAGATTTCTAATTACATTCATAGAATCATAGAAAGGTCTGGG
>KL275014.1:0-16823 GCA_000699545.1 Podiceps cristatus
CGACCCAGGTGCAGGACCTTGCACTTTAAATGCTGCAGTATGAAATCACCCCATTTCTGTGCCCTGTTTTATTGTTTAGTGACAACATACTTTCCAGAGAAACTCACACATCTGTCCTGATTTCCAGTCCTGAAAGTCAGGTTCCTTGTTGTTAACGTGGCATTGCTGTCTAATCCTGCCATGTCCTAGCTCTTCAGTGGCTTTAATGAAGTGCTGTGATGCCAGGGCCAGCTGGTTGGCACGTTGTGTTAGCGCTGGCACAGCCACACGGGGTCTGAAGTTTAATGGGTCAACAGTTTAATGGTCCTTAGGAGGAGCCGAATCACCTCCCTGTTAAATCAGGCCAACGCGTGGCTGAAGGGCAGTGTATTACGGTGGCTGGACTGAAGCGACAGCAGGGAGGATTTCAGTTTACAGGGCTGGGGAGGCGGCACCTTTCACTGGTAGCGTGACAACCTTAACGTCGTATTATTTGAAATGGCATTGTTGAGATACTGAGGACAAAAAAAGTTTTCTTCCCCATTAGAGACAGCAAGTCCCAAGTGTGAACTCTGGAGAGTGAGTGAGCAAGAATTATTATTTTTAAAGGTATAACTATTGAAACACACACACTAACATACCCCTGCCACCCCCCTTGTGAGGCTGAAAGACAGCACATTACCATATCCACATGGTGCATATGTTGTTTTTAACGTTGCTTTGAGAATTTTTGCTTTTCCTGATTTTTTTTAATGGCATTTGCTATCAGAATGTTGTCATTTTGCTATCATGACTATTTAAATTCTAATCTTAATGCTTTGATATGATCTTCTGCAATGTCACAAGAACTTGATGGCTAAGGCGGCGGCAGGGACGCAGACAGGAGCACTGACATTTGTTCAAGTGTTTGCACATACCTCATGTCTCTTGTGAACGTGTCAGTAGAACACCTAATCCTGTATCCTGGAGCCCCTTTTCAAAAGCGCCACTTTGAATGCCACGGTATCTGCTACAAACTGGTGTGTCTACACTGAGCCCGCTGGGGTGTGCATGAGGTGCGGTAAACCAGCCAGGCTGACTTACCGCATGCACTCACAGTGCCCAAGACTAGAAGCCCTCCTAAGATGGCTCAGTGGTTTGAAGTGTTCTCTTATGTGCACGACTCTGTAGATACCTCTGAGGCTGAAGCCCTCTGTTCCACTGTCGTGGTTCCTGAGCATCCCCAAATCTGACGTTACAGACCTCACAAGATCACAAGAAGCTGCTTGCCCTGGGTCTTCATGCATTAAAACCTACTCAAGGTCAGACTTAGTTTTTCTTTACAAACATGAAGGCCAAAAACTTAATCTGAAACATAACCTCCAATAAAAGAGGTTTTATTTATTTTTCTTTTGAAAAGCTTAGGTGCTTGGTCAGGTGTCAAATACAGATAAAAGGGGGAGAGCTGGCAGAGCTGACGTAACGGATGGATGAGAACGGGGCAGTGTTTCCCCACGTTAGCCTGCCTATGTGCCTAATCCTGACCTAGAGCTGTGCCACCTCCCCCTTCAGAGTACGAGTGGTAGCTAGGTTTCTGTGGCCTGTTTAACAAGTGGAGCTTTTCAGAATGTGTTTGAGAAGAGATCATGTAAGCTCCTAGGCTAGTTCAGGGGCTCTGATAGATATTTTGGCAACTATGCGCATATAGCCACTGAAAGCCAGGGACTGGTTAGTTGTCCGTGCTGCAGAGAGGGGCAGAGCCCTAGCGTGAGCCCATCCTTCTGTACTGGTGGAGCTTCCCAGCCTTCAGAGCCATCCGGATTCTTAAGGTTGAAGCCAGAGGCTGAGTTAGGGATTCAGGGCTGAGGCTTGAGGGTGATCCCCAACTTCCCAGGAAAACATAAATCTCCTTGGTGTGACCGTGGCCAAACCTGCCAAAATAATTTAGACCTCTAACTCCCACTGATCACAAGAGAATTAGGCATGGCTTTGTACATCAAAACTCTACCTGCTTCAGTTTTCCTTTTGCAAAATCGATAGAATACTGCCTCCTCTTTTCACCTCTCAGCCTGGCTGTGTAAAGATGCCAGGGATTTATCCTGAGGATTTGTTTTTAAAACAGTGGGGATGTGCTCTCAGCTGGAGCTCTCATCACAGGGTAATTATTGCCGTATGTCGGAATACAGAGCTGTCACTCAAAGGTTTCTGCCGGAGCACATTGAGCTGCAGACTCTGACTTTTGACTAAGTAATGTGTGGTCAAATCAGTAATCTGAACACTCTGTGGTTTTCTGTAGTGTAGGACAATTCCCAGAGATTAATGTAAATGCTAAAGCCTTTCTAGTGGAAGCTAACCGCAGGACTGCGTGATTGCATTAGACATTTCAAATGGCTGTGTGAAGACTTGCAGCTACGTGTTTTTGAAACACATTTATTCTTGGTGCAGCTAAGATCCTAGCTCAGTGATGAATGACTTTAAACTTGAAAATGAACTCCTTGTCCTGGTGTCAGGATGGATTATAATCTTAAAGGTGACTTATAAGAGAAAAGAAATATTTGGCTTGAGATTTTTTTCATCGTATAACGGGTAAAGATAGCATGAAGACCAGATACTTCTTTCAAAGAGTCAGTGATGGCTGAAGGACTACTAAAATAATGACTGTTCCCCAGCATTCCCAAATACCAGATCCGTGCAGTTCTTTGAGACTTGTAAAAATACGCTTCTGAGTCAAATTTCTTTTCTTTCAATTAAACATTCTTGAAAGAAATCCTTTCTTTGTTTCAGAGTTTTGGTGTCCTTTCACGGTAAGGTATAGGAGCTTGCAATGTCTGTTCCCAGGACACTTAGAGACTGGCAGTTGGCTTTGCCAGTTACTAAAGCTGACTGCTAAAGAGGGTGGAAATGGAGAGCTTAGGGTTAAATTTAAATTCCTCCAAATACTTGGAAGGAAACTGCCATAACCCTGCTGCTCATAAAACTCATCTTTTTCAGTTGCTGAGACTGATTTTAATCCCAGTCGTGGTCCATATTCTTTGTTCTGTACAACTTGGCTTTTACCCAGTGACTGATAAAGTATTGTCCCCGCATTGTTCCTGTAAATTAAACTTAGAAACCCCACGATCTCATGCAATAGCTGATTTTTGTCCTGAAGCAAAATATCCACCCAAGCGTTTAGACTTTTGAGGTACAGAGTAGGATGTTTTGCCTATTTCCCCCTCCACCCCCGTGCTTATTGCTTTTTTTCACTCATTCTGTATGTGGTCTTGAGATATTTGAGGAGTTTTCATGAATCTGGGTGGAGTTAACTGACGTACCTTGTGCTTGTTTAGGATACATATTTTATCATCAATAATCTTTAATATCAAGAGCGTAAGAGTAACTTACGCTCATGTCTTTTATTGTATTTGTGGCCCACATCATTCCTGATGTGGCATCATTGCGTGATATTTAGACAAAGCCTTTTGAGGAATGAAATGCAATCTCTCTCTGGCTTTGACCTCGGTCATCTTGTGGGCAGAGCTGTGGTAACAAATTTCCTGGTCTGCCCAGCTGTGAGAATCCGTAGCTACAGACCTTAAATCTCCCGTGGTTGCAGCAGGTTGAGAGGACACGTGAAAACCTACTGTCAGGCAGTATGCCTCAGGTAGCACACTGTAACCTGCTTGATTTACTGTAGTGTGCTGAGGGACACCCTCACATATACCCCTTGGCCTGTCACACCTGTATTGTGTTGCAAGCCCTGGGACCGCTGTGGGAAACTAGCAGTTCTGCAGTGGTTGTGCACGGAGTGTTGAGGTATCGAGTAAGCAACAAATTCCAGTGGGTAGAATTGTTTTTCTATTAAAATATATCAACATTCTATTTTGAGTGTTTTCAATAGGCAGCAGATTTGCTGTGAAACAGTACGATGTACTTGTGACCAGCGAGGAGAGGACTTCGGAGGTTGGTATTGGGATCAGTGTATAAGCTGGAGGTCTCTGTGCCAGGGTTCTGGAATAGGGCTGGTAGCAGGACTGCCATGCCACCTGGGCTCTGCTGGTCTCCTGGATGCCAAGATACAGTAGCCATGTCGCTAGTGAAGACTGCTTTCTTTCTGCTGTTCCTGTGCTTCTTGAGCCATGTCTCATCCTGAGCAAGGACTCTTGAGTTCAGAATCAGATGGACTTAAAGCCTCACTCTGTGCAGCCCTGGGTGGCTTGGGAAACGAATGGGGAGCATGGGGGAATAATGTCCAGAACCGGAGCGTTGAGGACTGTGCTCTATTGTTACAAATGAGATGGAAGTAGGTTGCTTTCTTTTCTGTGTCTGGGAGGGACAACAGAGAACTTAAATGCTGCCACTGACTGCCTGGAAGGCAGCGGTGCCCTTCTGGTCCATCGTGGCTGGCTGGCTGCAAGCTCAGACGTAACTTGAAATGCAACCCTCCTAGGTTTTCTGAAGTTAAGGCTCCAGGGCACAGTTCTACGGCAGTGATCTCCAAAATCTCTGGCTGTGCAGTGCATTCTGGTCTGTGTGCCTCCTGAGACAGTTCATTGTCAGAGCTGCGTGGTTTTCCCTGGTCCAAGAATGCGGTTACAAATACTTTATTTCTGGCTTATTGCTTGGAACGTCTTTTCTGCCACCTCACAGGGCTTCCTTTTCCACCACCCAAGTGCAAAGCACTCTTCTTCATTGTCAGCTCTTCATACCCTACCCTGCCTGGCGTATCTTGTCCAGTGCATCACCCCCCATCTGCTCTGTCGTCTGGAGTGCTCATTTGTCATGTGTTTCCCAAAGCCTCCTTAATTTTTCTTCTGTGTCACATCTGGCATCCAAGAGGAGTCCTGGTTAAAGGTCAACAGAGCTGACAACTTCTCATTCTCCATCTTTCCCGTGCTCTCTCCGCTGCCAGCAGCAAGCTAGGAGATGGTGAGACTGCTGCTGCGCAGGCCATACCTGCAGAGCCAGCTCCAGGCACGGTGCTGGGAGCACTTGCTCAAGGGAGAAGCTGCTGATGGTGACAGAGTAGCCGTCCAGTTTGGCTTTCTTTGCCCATGGCAGTCCCCTGTCGCTGCCCCGGGAGGAGGGGGTGTGGAGGGTGGGGGAGCACTGCCTGCCGGGGCTGGCGTGGTCCCGCTCTGCTCCCGTTCCTCAGGCTGCAGCGAGGCTGCCGCGGCTCAGCGCTCTCCCGTGTTCAGTAAGGGCTGCCCCGCTAAGAAGCTCTGAGCTGGTAAGTGATGCCATCGCGGCAGTCTCCTTCCCACGCCTCCCTCGCAGCTGAGTCTGTTCCTCTCCCGGGGACTTAGGTGACAAGCCCTGTGGGGCAAGGACCTTAGCTGGGTTTGGGGACACAGCGTTTGGTCAAGTGCTTAGCAGAATATGCAGGAACTCTGGGGTGCTGCTGTGGTTTAAATGCTCACCAGTTCCCTCAGTGCTTCCACTGCTGGTCGCTGTATGCTTGATTCAGCTCTGTCCTCCTCTCTTGCCCCCAAAAAGCACAGTGAAATTTAAATTTTGCATAAGAGGGAATGCACGTTTCCTCATCAATGAGAATAATAGTGCCAGCTGTGGTTTCAGTACTAATAGCAACCAAAGCCTCCCTAAAAGATAATTTTTCTCCTCTCCTCTCCCTTGGCAGACAATTTTATGGATTTATTTTTATCTTGTTATGTTTTATATGCCTCAGTTGTTTGTATACTTTATAAAGCCTCTAAAGTAGAATTATTGAATAAACACCTTAATGTTGGATCCATGTGTTTCTCATGGCTGGCTTCACACAGATTTTTTTTTTTTTTTTAATCTTTGTTTACAGGACGCAGTGTGTTATACCCCCTCCCAACGCTTGCACTCCCCCAGAAGAGACAGAATCTGCTCCTAATGCTTTTTGTTGAGCTGACTGTAGTTCTGTTCTAACCTGGGAATTATTGCCTTTTAGCATGGCAAAATGATATATCCAGCTCTGTTGTTGATACATGTGCGTCCCAAGTACGGGTCTTGTTGAGAATCTGCATGGGACTGTGAATCTTCCCATTGATTTTGATAGGTTTTGACTGTAGCTCTAAGTGCCTATCATTCTCGGTGGAATTGTGCTTCTCTGTTTACTTTGCTTGATGAGCTAAGGATAGTTCCCTTCCTTGGTGAGATGTATTCCCGGGAGTCTTCCTTTTTTCCACCTGTGCAATGATTGCTTTATATTTTAGCAGCCTGATGCTAATGAGTGCTGCAGCGTTGGCCGTGCCTTGGAGACAAGGCTGCTGAGTGTGGAACCTCTGTGCTGTGGGGCTTGCGTGTTCTCTTGGCCGGGGTATAAATGGGTGACTCTGGCTGCCCTCAATCTACATCAAAACTTCCACAGTATTACTTTGATGAAGGGATGGCGTGTCACGCTGCCCTTAGCTTATCTCGCCCATGTTTTGTGGTCCTACCTTGGCAATTCCTAGTTACTGTTGTGGGTTTCCTCTGTGCTCCTCTTTATCTTTTGTCCCATTGATATTTTTGCAACTTCTTTTCATGTGTGTTTGGCCTTTCTGTCCCCATTTTTTCCAGTGTTCTCTACTCCAGACGATGTGAATGTCACTTTCTATATTGCTCCTCGGTGTTTTATGGCTTGTTTTTGTCTCCTGTAGCACTGGGCAGGCAGGCGGCCCTCCCGCAGAGCTGAGCGAGTGCTTTGGGTGTGCATCCAGCTAGATGAAGATCATCAGCTCAGCCTTCCCTGACAGCCAGGAGGCCGGTTACAGGAGCAGGATTTGTATCGGGGTGGTTCACTGGCGTGGTTACAATTCAGGCACTTGTTTAGGTGAGCACTCGCAGGAACAGATTGCACTCTAGAGAGCCTGAGGAACCAAGCAGCTAGACCAAGGGCGATGATGCAGAACCAAGATCCAGTGACATGTGCTTTGTGGCCTTGTTGCAAAGTCTTTGCTCCTGTTTTGAACACCAGGCACTCACTCACATAACCTACTACTACTAGTTCTAGTTAGCAGTCTAGATTGCAAAACTGTAAGTACTGAAAGCAACTAGCTATGTACTATGTACTCTGCTCTTGTGAGACCTCACCTGGAATACTGCGTCCAGCTCTGGAGCCCTCAGCACAAGAAGGACATGGAGCTGTTGGAGCGGGGCCAGAGGAGGCTACAAGAATGATCCGAAGAGAAGGCTGCGGGGAGACCTGATTGCGGCCTTCCAGTACATAAAGGGGGCCTATAGGAAAGAGGGGGAGAATCTTTTCAGTAGGGACAATGGAGATAGGACAAGGGGTAATGGTTTTAAACTAAAACAGGGCAGGTTTAGATTAGATGTAAGGAGAAAATTCTTTACAATGAGGGTGGTGAAGCACTGGAACGGGTTGCCCAGAGAAGTGGTGGATGCCCCATCCCTGGAAACATTCAAGACCAGGTTGGATGGGGCTCTGAGCAACCTGGTCTAGGTAGTGGTGTCCCTGCTCACTGCAGGGGGGTTGGACTAGATGACTGCTAGCGTCCCTTCCAACCCAAAACATTCTATGATTCTATGATTCTATGTGCTGGCCTGGGCTGTGGGACTGCTTGCTGGAGCTCCACAAATTTTCTGTCCCGATCCCCGAACAAATGCCTCTACCTGAACAAGCACACCGTCTTCAGATACCCTAGTGTGCTGCTTACGGTGGAAGGGCAGTGGCTGTGGTCGTTATATCTTCCAAATCCACCTTTGTGATTCCCCTGTGCTGGCAAATCTGCCCATCACTGCCCGCGTGACCGCCCCGCATCACAGACCGAGCCTCGGTGATGCCTGTGCTTTGGTGTCTCCACTGAGGCTTCGTACTGGCATCATTACATCAGCCCTTCCGGAGGGGCTGAACACGTACCTGCACAGCCCTTTGCTGTGTTTCTCTCTAGGGGAATAACGCTGCGTTGTTTGTTGCTTGGAGTCATGTCTGGAAAATGTTTCTGGGCGTCTCAGGGAGCAGCTAAGAAGTCTTTATTATTTCTTGAGAAAGTTGAGCTTCTGCAGAATCTGAATCTTACCTGTAGCCCACGCTCATTTATAGCATTTATGTATTGAGCAGGCTGCATTCAGTATGTCGATTGAATGGAGAGATAATTTAAAAACATGACGTGTTCTGGAGAGAGATTAAACTGTTTTTCGTGTTCAGTATTTCGTATCTCTGACTGCCATAAAGATTGAAACTGCAAATATTAATAAATTAATTGACACATTTGCTAGGCTCATTGTAATGACAGAGCCAATCCACAAGCAGTCAAATGATGAGTCGTACTCAGGAGGTGGTTTTTTATTTCACAGTTTTGTGTTTTGCTTGGAATTTGTCTTCTGCTTTATGGACACTTAGGTTTAGTATTGCCAGTCTCCCTTCTGCAATCAGGAGGAGCAGAAACTTAGTTCTGTACTTTTTTTTTTTTTAATTGAAGGCAAGGCACTTATGCTCAAGAGAAGGCTTATAACAATAGTACAGGTTGGCAGATCTACAACTTTCTGTATCCTTTCAGCTGTGATTTAAAGCACCTTAAAGAAACAGCTCCCTGTGACAAGCAATGAATAATGTTAATTGAGGATTCTTGAAACAGATGGATAGTTGGCACTTTCTCCCGTCTTTCTTTTTTTTTTCTTTTTCCTTTTACCAAATTCAGACATTGTTAAAACAACATCAGCCACCGCTTTCTCAGTGTCTGTGCACCAGGACCACGGTCCTTTGGACAGGAAACTCAAGCAGAGTAAATTCCAAGAACTTCCTTAAAGGCTCCATTGCAATTTCTTGTCCTTGTTTGATTCTAGCCAATTTTTTCCTTAATATTTTGATGGCTATGTTAGAGCTGTAGTACTGTACTAGTCACTGATACTAATAAAACATGATGGTGTTATAAAAATAATCAGAGTAGCCAGACTTAAAAGCAGTTTGGAGTGTTGCAGAGGTTCTCTCAATACTGAGTGACCAGATGATAAAATGACAGTTAAAATGCACCATCAGTCAATGCAAAGTATTGCATGTAAAAATAGAATAACCTTCCTCCCTTCCCTACCCAAAACCCTACAAAGGGCTGGAGGGCAGTGATGATGAGTCATCTTCAACTTCTGCTGTTTTGGGAAAGTAGCTCCTAATAAGTCTTTGGAAGCATTAGCTCCATGTTCAGAGATGATTAAAGAGGCAAATAAAATGAAAGATTTTTTTTTTTTTTCCTACTGTGCATGAATTCATCAATTTCTAGACTCGTCAGCCTGAAAAAGAGGTAAATGAGAGGTTATGGGAGAAGGCTAATGAAATCATGAAGAAGGGAGAGAAGATAAATAAGGGAGTGATTGTTCACCTTCTCATAAATCAGGCATTAGAAACCATCCAATGAAAGCAGTAGTTTTTAAGCAAATGAAAATTTATTTTCCTACAACACAGAACGGAGCTGTGGAACTCATTGCTACATCATGTTGTTGAGGCTAAAAGCATACACAGACTAGAGAAATTCCTGGAGGAAGAGATTCATGGGCTGTTAAACAGAATAGTTCGATGCCAGCCTCGGGCTGAGGAGCCATAAGCTTCTAGTAGTCAGCTGGCATGCTTTAAGGGGTGCACCGAGGGGAAGGTCATGCTACCTTCTCCTGACTTCTGACTCCTTCCATCCTCCCTTCCGCTGCTCATGATTAGGGAGTGGGTGGTGGGCTGGTTACACTTGTGTATGTGGGGCTGGCTGCTTCTGTTTCCAGTTACTTGGTTTGTGTAAGTCTGGCTATACCTGAGCAGCGTTACCAGGTTGGGAACAAACAGCTTAGAGTCCCACGAGCACATCCAGATTTCCCATGTCTTCGCATATGCGTGCGCATTTCTCCTGGAAAGCTTTTCTACGTAATCGAATTGCATCTGTTTTATTTCAGGGAAATAGGATCTTGATGCAGAGAAATCCACGGAGATGCACTTAGGAAAATCTCCACTAGTTGTCACTCGATCCCTAT
Source organism: Podiceps cristatus (assembly GCA_000699545.1). Classification (NCBI taxonomy): domain Eukaryota; kingdom Metazoa; phylum Chordata; class Aves; order Podicipediformes; family Podicipedidae; genus Podiceps; species Podiceps cristatus. The sequence continues at coordinate 9,877 of KL275014.1, forward strand.
TTTAAAGCTGACTTCAACACCAATTCAAGCTTTTCTTAGCTTCTGTGAAAATGATGTCCTGGGTCCCAAATAACGGATATCTGTGACAAATTTTGCTATGGAGTCTTTCTGAAACATGGTGACAGGAATCAGTTTAAATTCAAGAGATGGCAGCCTCTGCAAGTGTTGTTCTGTGGGTTTTGGCTTTCTGAATAAATTATTATGCTGCCCAAGGTCCAAACTAGTCTGGGGCCTGGTGTGTCAGCTGCTTTCAGCGTACTGCGTGATGACTCCTCTCTGGAGAGGTGGTGAGCTCCCTGTACGCATTCCCTCCAGGAGGAGGAGAAGTTACGGAGGAGTGAAAAGGTTATGGCAGCGCCTCAGTCAGCTTGGGTTTCGGTTTTGAACAATGTTTTCTTGGATAGAAGTCAGTAGGACTGAAACGGAGTGTGGCTAAAGGGTGCCAGCCGTGATGAGGAGGAAGGGGCTCTGTGGAGGTGTTATGCAGCTTATTCCCAGGGTGGTTTCCTTTCTCCGTTTTCTTTCAGTTAAAAATCCAGGTGCTTGTTCGCTGAATGTAAACTGTTTTACAGGTGCGTCTTTTGCCTACTTTTATTTCTTTGGTCCTTGTATTCAAAGCCAGTATGAGTTTGAGAACAGTAATAGAGTTCACAAACTTGATAAGCGTCTTACTTTTTCCATCTTTAGCTCTGCCTGTCACAGGTTCATATTCAGAGCATGTGTTTTATCTTTTATGTTAGAGGTAGTGTTGTGTTTCTTGTACCAGTTGGTGCTTGGTGCTGTGAAGTTAGGAAGGGAGAGATGCCGATTGTCCTGAAGAGTTTGCAGTCTGAGTAAATCACAGGAAAATGCAAACGCACCACGATTCAGGCTCTTAATTTCTTACTATTTTAGCAAAATTCTTTTGCCCTCTTTTGTTTTGATGGCTGGCAAGCTTGTCTTGCGATATTTTTTTTTTTTTTTTCTCTCTTCGACCAGACTTGTGCTTGGCCTGCCCTGCGCCACAAAGAGGTGCAAGCGTAAACCTGGCTAATGACACCTGGGGATGATGGAGACCATCACTGCCAGGAGACCCGTATTATCAGTGCAGGCAGTATTGGCTCCCTTTGCTCTGTGGAAGGAGAAGATGGACAAGGAGTTGCCTGCTTGGCAGGCTCATAAGGAAAAAGCATTCCTGTCTCTACCTGCTTTGGCTTCAGTAAACGTATTATTTGAGGTAGTAGTCAGTGATGAAATCAGTGAGCAAGAGCAATTAGGATGTCCTCTACCCTCCTCTCACATCCTCATTTTGTCTTGTAGGCACTACGTGCTCTACCACGAGCAAGGATGGAATGCAGAGCAAAGCAGCCTGCACTCTGTCACCAGAAATGGCTAGCATACTCTTCTTCCTGTTTCCAGTCTCTGAGTGCTTGAGTAATAGGTGAAACTGTGTTTAAAACAAAACAAAATCCCCCCAAACCAACCACCACCACCACCAAAACCCCACTGCAAAAAACCCAACCCAAGCCCAAAACAAAACTACAACCAAAACAAACAAACTAAACCCCCAAACCCACCCACAGACCAAAACCCCTCACATTTTTTCAGGATTTAAAGAAAATTATTTTTGTCAAAATTCCTTTCTTAGTGTAATGAACCTGAAAGGATTTGTTTTTCAATGACTTGTTCATTGTAACAGTCAAAGTTTTGTGCTGAGTTATTGCTAGTATTCTTCAATCTGTTCTCTCTTCTTCTGAAAAGGAGGAAAGAAAACCAGCTCAAACTGAACTGCTCTCAAGGTGTTTCTCCAAGGTCAGAGAATGTTTCCTGCTCCAGCTATCCATTTCCTTTGAAATAATTAGGTTTTGGTAATGCCATGAGCCCAGGCCATCAAAATGAGTGCCAAGGGAGGAAGGGATTTTTTGAAACCCAGGGTGTTTGTGTATTTGTATCCCAGGACTTACTATGTTTCGCTTATATACTGAGATAGGTGAAGTGGGGGATTTTATTTGCATGAGAAACGTGTGCCTTTTTATCTTTGTTCTATCAGTCTATAATTTGATTGCATTGTTGAAACCTTTATTACATACCTTTGACTAATATTTTCTTCATTCTTTCATTTTCTAAAAGCCGTTTGAAAACTGTGGATATAGGGCAATTTTCTCTCCCAAATCTTCCATTTTAAATGTAGGGGAAAATGATCAGAAACTTCTTATTGCTCTTAATTGCCTTTTAATTATTCTATGCTTTAATTAAGTCTCACCATTCCTCACTGAGGGTGTTGTTCAGGAATTGTTGTAGTAGCCCTGCATAAGCAGCATCTGTGAAAGCTTTTGGTAGCTGTTGCCTTGGCAAGGAGGGCTTTCCCTCGTGTAAGCAAATAGCACGTGATGAGGTTTGCTGCTTCGCTGTCACCTGGGCCAGCTTCGGGGGAGCTGTGGGGCAAAGAGAGAAACACAAGTTTACACAATGCCGAGGATACAGGTTCCTGAGGATGGAGCAGCCTAGCCTGGAGATAATCGTTGCACTCATAAAGTGACCATTTTCGTGGTTTATGCTGCACAGCTCAGAATCTTTATTAGCCAATTTGATGGCTTCCTTGATCCAAGCCTTGTTGCTTGTAATAAAATCAAAGTGCCAGACAGTGACTTCTTAGGGGCTTACATCATGTCTCCCGTGGTGGCAAAAAGTCTGAGGCAGGGACGAATGCATTATAATGTACGAGACAACTTACACCAGCCTGCCGGCATACATGAGAGAGGAGAGCGCTGCTGCCAAGAGCGGAACGTCAGGAGCTGAGTTGCTCCTCCGTGTGACACAGGTGCAATTTGACCTGGAGGAGGTCCTTCAGCTCAGTCGCTGACTTTTCATTTCAGCAGTTGCACAAAATTCGATTCTAGCAAGCGAGGTGGCAAGGTGAGAGAAGCCTGGGAAGTTGCGGTAGCATTGAGGGAGGTTTTACCAGCTTGTCCAGCGCACTGGATGTCTGTTCAGTTTGGAAGGGCACCACTGCAGGATCAGTCAACTGCAAGTCCATCTTCATAGACTGTAGTTAAGCCCTTGGTGGCATGAGCCTATATCTCTTGATTGACGTACCTAGAGCATTCCGCTTTTGCAAAGGTTAGCGTTAGCTGTGAGACCCACGTGAGCAGCTTAGCTCAAGACGTTGCTATGAGCATGATATAACTGGGTTATGTACCTCATGGTGATCAATCTCATACGGGGTCACTCCCCACTCTGTTGTGCAGAGAAGCAGAGATGATCAGCTGTCTTCGTATGCGTGTCTGCAAAAAAATAAGTAGTGTAGCGCACTTCAAGGTTGAAGTTGTCTACAACGCTGTCTCGACCCTAGTTGACATTTTGAGTATTCAGCTGTGAATAAATGAGAGTCTGCCTAGCAGTTCATCAGGGAATCTAGCAAATGAGGAACCGCGGTAATTAAAATCTTGCTGGTGCGAAATACTTCTGAAAATACTTAGCATCTGCCACCCAGCAATTTTTAAATACTTAACAGGCTTTTGACTTTCTTACGAGGAGGTAAACATCAATATCTCCCATTTTACAGAGGCGGGTATACAGAAGAGTCAAATGGCTTTCCCTAGTCATATGAGGTGAACCAAAGTGGAGTTCTTTGATCAGGATTTTAACATTAATGTTGGAGGTCTTTCCGTACATGTAATTGCAGTTATTACAACTGGTAGAGCAAAGTCTTACCTGCTCTGGGTGGAATATGGGGTTTAGGAACTTTTCAATCAAGGAGAGATCAAGTTGCTTTCTCTGGAAGAACTGAAGAGTCTTACACTATTGTGAAAGAGAAAGAGCTGCAGTTGTAAATTCACTCCTTCCTCACACAGGTTTTTTTCATCAGTAAAAGCAGAACTGTTTGTTGATTCTTAAGGAAAGAAATTTTTCCTCAATCAAGAGTATAAGGGCACTTTTAAAATACAAGTTAGAGCTTTACTTACCACGTAAACCGTACCAACATGCTGTGTGAAATGGCTTATTGCAGAAGCAGGATACTTGAAAACAGTCAGATCAGTAATAAAGCGTAGCTTAACCAAGATGTGGTTGAAAAGAATTGAATAATTGCTGCATGTTGTAAAGTATTTCAAGTGGAACATAAAAGATTCCTTCACCTTCATGGAAACGTAGTTGCATTTCACATAAACCCTTGGAAACTTGTAGCTAGAATCTGCCTTTAAGCTTAGGTGGGATGTTGGGGGAGGGAGACGTTAGAAAGGGACTTGGGGGTTGTATAGCCTAGGTCTACGTCTTGATATAGACCCCGAAAGACTATAGGCAAACCTTGATGAGATTGACGAGAGAAAGTGATGAAAGAACTGAAAGAAATTTAAATTCAATCTTAACAGAAGTCCCTGCTACTTCAGTGTATTCTGGTATGCTTTTTTGTGACATCCTGCTTACAAAGCTGTCCCGGGAAAACCAAATCATGCTTAGAGAAGTAATCTGGAGTTCTGCTGTGATGAGTGTATCTCCAGTTCTGACCGAAACTTTTGGTAAAAGCAGCTGACAAGCACATACTTGGTTTTCCTTTTTCTGAGTTCTAGTTTTGCAAAACTCCATTGCAACACCATTACAAGATTCATAGAATTGCCATATTTTAAACATTCAGTTGGCTTTTTTTGACAAGAAAGTTCATCGTGAACACACTGAAACGTAATTTATTTCTAAGATGGCACGTGGTGTGTTCCTAATCCTGCAGATGAAATCACTGATCACCATACTGCAAGTATTAACTGAGTCTGAAACAAGAGAAATATAAGCCGATAAAATTCTTTTATCTTCCAGCTGAAATGTAGTTGGGGAGGGCGGCTATGATAACCATTTCAGATCATACAATACAAATTTGAAGGGTGGGAAGAGGAAGTGATAATACCCTTCTGTGAAACTTCAGGAAACCTCTAAGCACAATGGTTTTAGTGTCATGACAAGGAATTTGTCCAAGATACCTGCCTGAAGACCCATATAATACTTTTGTTATTATTTATAGACTTTTATTCAAACATTTCTAGGTGGCTAAGTTCCAAGGCTTCTGTTGCCCTTAAAGAGTTCAGTCTGGCAGTCAGAAAGTGTGTGGTGATGATTCATCAGGTGTAGTGAGCACAAACACATTTTTGACAGATGCAATTAAGCTGTGTCTTAGCAACATTTTTCTTAGCCACAGGTCAATGTACTCTTCATTTATTCAGGGCTTTCTCTTAAGTGACGAATAGTGCAAGACAGCTGTTTTAGAAATAGGACTCATTTCAGTGTCAGAGGTGAGAAAACACTTTTTGTTGCCTGTAATGGAAAGGCCAACACCAGGGTCCCCACCAAGGGAGCTTTGGAAAGCAAAGCACTGCAGCTTTATACTCCGTGGGAGAAATATTCGGCTATGAAAGCAGGGGGCAGAGAGCACTCCTGTTTCTACTACAGTCTCTGGATATTGCAGCTGCCTGGCACCCTGCTAGTGTTCCTGCAAGCGCAGGGGTCTGGTCCTCATCCCCCGTGGGCACAGTGCCAGACCTCTGCTCCGGGACAGCATCTACTTCTTACTCCAGCATGTGACGTGCTTTTACACCTGGTAGCTCCCGTCCCTGCCCTCTCTCCTGTTGTCCTCCTGTTGCCATTTCTGGGGGCTTGGTGAGCCACCGCTAATGTGAGTGTCTTGGGGCTGAGGTCCCCAGTATAGCCCTGAAAGCCCCAGTCCAATTTGAAATGTGGAGCTCTTTTTTAAGAGCCCTTTGAATACTAGACTGTTCCTCAGCATTTCTCAAGTCCAGTTGCCTTCCATTTGATTTGCACTTTGAACTGGAAAAAATGATGGAAGAGCCTCATTCAGCGTCTGAGGTCTGCTTGAGACGCTGGACTGGAAACATATAAAAAGGTATACGTGAGATTTTCTTGTGAACTGCGGTAGCAGTTCCCAGACCTATAGGGAACCTTGTCTTGGGGGGGCGGGGGTGTGTCATCCTTCTTTTCTTAGTCCTAGAAAATAAACCAAAACAGGCATTCTTATAGCATGTGATCCCTTTGTCAGGAGTTTATTTCCTGACAAGGAATAGGAAGGAGAAGACACTTCTTGCTTAGTTTGTATGTGCGCTGCCGACTGAGCGTTTGTATAAAGCAGGTGACTTCGTATCCCACGGTGGCTTTCAAGCAGTCTTCTCTGCTCTTTCCCAAGAGTCCCACAGACTGGTGTGGGTACGCAGAAGATGGCAAGGAACGGAGGAGTGCATGTCCTTGCTGAGCCTCTGTGTCCCAGCAGACGTGTTCAGGGGTTAGCGATTGATGGATTGTCTCTAGTAATTACACTTGCAGCCATCTAAAGGCACAGAACAGGATTTGGTGTTGACAATTGGAGTTATTTAAAATAACTGTGTTTAAAACGGAAACCTGTGGGAACTGTGTTGATTAAGAGAGAAAAATGCCAGATGTTTCAGGTACAGTAGATGTCAAGAAGGGATTAATTAATAATTTGTCTAAATATCTGTTTTCTATGACTAAAGCTTATATACTGAGAAAAAGTGATTAGTTCTGTGCACTAAGGGTTAGAGAGGAAAAGCTGTTGAAAAAGTGATTAATGAGTTTTCACCGCACTGTTTATGAATCATATAAGGACAGTGAATTCTAGCTTTCAAGGTCTCATTCCCACAATGCCTTTCCGGTACTCTTTAGGTGTTTATCTAAGAATATATATATGTATTTATATATACATAAAATAAAATAGAGCTGTTTCATAGCTGTGGATTTGTAGAACAAAACAGTGCTAAAGGACTCAACACCCACGTTTGTATACGTTTCGGGGATGTTTGCTTCGGGCTGGCTCTAGCTGTAGCTCCGCCGGCTGCCAGCACGACCTGCTGTCTTGCACCATCTCCCATGATTACCTGTCAATCTGGGTGGCTGTAACCCAGGTCGGGATGGGAGCAGTGGCTGCGTAGATGTGGTGGGTGCAGACAGGCAGG